>JASVER010000017.1:9562515-9815923 GCA_030449065.1 Oceanodroma leucorhoa
GGGGGGGGGGGGGGGGGGAGTGAGCGAGCGGCTGGGTGGGGCTGAGTTGCCAGCTGGGGTTAAACCATGGCACAAATAAAGTAACAAATGTATACTTTGAAGTGGAATAGACTCCTAAATTAGTTAATGATGAGTGGTGGTGTTGTTTATACAAAAGACAACAAAGTTAAAGCAGAGTTAAATTTAAGAATATGTATTATTAATTTACCAGGAAGAAATGTATCTTGAGTATTTTTAAGTTATCCACAACCAAGCACTGCAAGTCTGGAAAATCAACAATATTCAAAYTGTTGTCTAATGATGAGCATTTTATATTACGGACAAAACAAAAAATGTCTTTAGTAGATAGTTTCTCCTCTCTTTCTATTCCTTTCCCAGTGCCAGTATCATCAGAGTTGAGTTTAGTGTAATGGTGGATCTGGCTTCTAATTTGGAACAGTGGGCCATGTAATGTCCCTCATTGCCCAYATTTTCTCATAGTTCATCATAAGTAGTAGAACTCTTGTATAAATATCAGTAGTTTAGGAACTGAGCTGAATGATTATTTCTGACATCCTGATGATCCTACTTTAAGAGTTCCTTGAAATAGACTTTTGCTTTATGTTATCACACCAACCAGATAAAACAATCATTAGCATCTATTGTGATGTATAGAGTTCGCACAAGATTCTGATGAAAAGAGAATTTAAAGAATTTGTAATAATATTGAGTTGCTCTAATCTGTAAGAAATTTAAAACAGCCGTATATGCTAAAGGTTTAATTCCTGCTTTCCTGGTTACAGCATGTAACTCCCCTTAATCATGGAGTTCATAATGTTACAGTAATGCACATGCTCTCTGCTTCAGTGTACTGTCTGGTGTTCAAACGTAGTGACGGGATTGCCTAGAAGTTTTTGCTATCTCAGTAAGTTGTGAAACAGAAGGCAAGAGTTCAGAATCTTCACACTTTCAGAGTGACTTCGAGGGCTTCAGTAGGCTGGAAATTGTTTGGTGAAGCAGCCAGAGAGACAAAAAGAAGTAACTTCTTTGTCGTTCGGATAATTTAAGCCCAATTTTGTATTGGTTCTAAAGCAAGTTACATGGGATTCTTAATGCAAGACTACATCTCCCAACTGACTATTCTTTTGCTGTTAATGTATATTCATATAACAAGTCAGAAAAAGAAGGCATTCTAGGTATAATGAACACTAGCATTATAGGAGATTGTCAAATTTGGGAACCTTTCATGTTATTGATACAGGATAAAATACACTGTATTACAGTAAAGGCATTGGGATGAAGTATTCTGTAATTTTAACAGAAGATAAAAGTAATTTTATTGAGGACTCATCATTAAAAACAAAAACATATTGTTACTTGCATTGATGAATCCCAGATTTTTTACAAGAACACATTCAATAGCAGGGATTTCCATCCCCCTGAAGTCCCAAAACACAATCTTCTTTTCTTCATAGTGCATGTCAGTCAACTCCAAATTTTCTCATACGTTCATAATTCAGTTGAGCATTAATCCAGAGGTGTGTTGGGTTCTCCTGAGAACTTAACATGCTTGTGAAACTTGAGGCAAAATCTAAATGTACAACTTACCACAGGTTGGTACAATTAATATGAAACCTTTTACAAGCTTGCACAAGCTCTGATCCATACAAAAATTTTGCCCATCGAAATGAATTCTTTGTGTGAGTCCATTGACTCCAACAAAGCTATCCTGAATGATGATTTTAACCAAATACATTGTTTCAAAGACAACGGATGCCACTTGATATAATTCCAAATTATCAATATAAGGGTTTTATTATAATACATTATTAGAATAATAATATAGTACATTAAAAGTTGATTTCTAGGAACTTTCCTAATGACTTTTTAAAAATCATACCCTTTCATTGCAAGGAATCTAGGAATTCATTTGTAGCTTTCTCTACTTAATTTCCAGGTTTAAATTAATCCTGCAAAATATAAATACATAACACTTAGTACTTCATTATGTGATAAATACTATTGTGTTGCAATAATTATTGTGGTGTTTTACTAGAGTATTTTTAGCAGGTGTTCTAAAACATTTTCATAGATCAGACTGATTCAATATACAGTCATGGATCTACCTTGTCCTCCCCAAATCAGTACTTCTGCTGGACTACAGACTGCAACTGTGCATAAGCTATCTTTCAAAACATATCTTTAAAATATTTCATTTTTTAATGCAAAATGATTGAATTATAGTTTGGACTATTGAACAATTTTCTATTCTTATACTTAGTGTGACTAGCAGAGTGCTGTCAAATTTGCATTGCAAATTCATTATGAGTAATGTGCTTTTGGACCTTAACACAGAAAGTCTCAAGAGAGAATCCAAACAAGACTGGGGCCCATTGTACAATGCAGTACACAGACACATAGTAAGAAATAATATTCTCTATTCCAAAGACTTTGTAATACAGTACAAAATGCAAAATGCTGAGCTGGGTGGGAGGCAAAGCAGTAAAAGGTTCAATGTGGACCTTGCTGAGGAAATTCTGTTGTATCCAGTCCATACAAATACTAATCTTGTGTTTCTGAAGATGATGCTTGCTTTCTTGAAATCTGTGTTTGACCTTTCTTGGTGCTTAGACAAGCAGGGCCTTTTAGTCATTGGGTACAAGAGCAAAATACCCCACAGACTGCTCTTTGTCTCAAATATACAGTAAAGCAGCAAAAAGTGTTTCTAAAGAGGCAACCCACATTAACCAAAAATGAAACATTAAAAAGTACAATAGTGCAACAAATACCGTGCAGCATATAAATTCACTTTTAACAAGAATGTTGTGCACCATGAAAGGATTTCAACAATTACTGTCACATTCCTACAGGAGCTTATATTTATATGTGAAATAAGACCACCCCACATAGATCAGTGGAGTTTAATCTGAATTCAGTTTTCAGTTTCATCACAAAAATCTTTCACTGAAGCTACACGTGTCACTTGGGAGTGGTAGGAATGAGAGGAAAAGCCTAGTCCTGCTCTTCGTGTGGAGCAGTCTGTCACGGCACACRCCATGCCGCTGTCTGTGAGACAGAAGGTGGATGCTATCAGGACTCCTAATTCCTATTCYGTCTTCTTGTTGCAGAGAACAGACTGGCAGTTTCAGAGAGCATAACYGAGTATCACATCATCTTGGGTCATCTGGAGGAACTGAATCTGGGAACACCGAGCATAAAGGTATAACCGTGTGCTGTCTCATGACTGGAGGGTGACACGGAGCCCCTGTGCCAGCACGGATTATCCTGCAGGTAGGTAGGCACATGCGTTCTGCAGGCCTGCCTTGGATCTACAAAGATGTCTGGGTTCCTGACTGCTGTTGATTTCAGCGGGAAGAAGTGCCTACGTTGTGCAGTAACAGCTCTTGCTGTAACAGTTGTCCATAAACTATCTAATCAAGTGAATGATTTTTGACCTGTGCTGTAGCAGTATTGCAGGCAGCAGGTTCCTGACACAGACAGTGAAAGGCATAGAAGAACGGAWGAATGAGGGCTAAAAACAGTGTTTCAGGCTACAGAACAGGTTGYGAGGAACTCCTACCAGTCTCAGCTATAGCAAGGGCATATTGTGCATTATTGAAGAGAATTCGCAGCAGTGTTCCCCTCCCATTCACAGTGATACTGCATCCCACTGGCAATTATTTTCTTAGGAAAACATGAGCAGACCGTACAGTAAGCCGATTTTCAAACACAGTTTAACAGCTGGAAGCCAGAGGCCACATCATGCAACCAGCAGATTCTGCCTCCTATGCCACTAACTCTGTGTAAGAATTACATTATTTATCTGAAAATTAATTTACAACATATGCAATATCACCTCTCACGTCCCAGACCTCACCTTCCAAAATAATGCCATTGCCTTCTCTAAGCTGACTCACAACACACAGCTTCAGAAGAAGGGGAAATATAGRGGGGATATTATTAAGAAACTACCATATATGCCCTTAACATATGTGGACTTTCTCCTCCCAGTGAGTCCAGATGTCAGGATGCTAATATAGGCCTAACAAATGTAAGTATATGTGAATTGCAATTTTTTAATATCATCTGACTGTGCTTAATATGAACTAAACAACTTGCAATATTGCCAGACATTCCCCTGCATTTTTATTTTGAGAGTTCTTCTTGTCCAGATGATCAGATCTCTACTTTCCTGACTATTATTGTGTATATATGCCAATTGTTATCATCAACAGTGAAAACAGTAACTTAAGAAAATGGTCCGTGTTCAGTTGATTGTGAGATTTTCAAATTGTTTTTACTCACCAAGACTATTTTTTCGTCTGACATTCATTCAGTTCTCACACATGCATATATGCAAAACCTTATTCTCATTGAAATGAGAAGACTCACATASAGGAATTTTAAAATAAATATTTAGAATTTACTAGCAGATATTCACTGTGTGCAGATTTCACCATTCCCTCTTTTTCCTCCTCTCAGAGTGCAGAAATGCACATAAAGTTCCTGGCATTTAGCGGAGGGTCTCCAACTGAATTCTAATTCTTAATGCTGCATACTTTGTATATACCATGRTACGCAGCAGCTCAAATGGATACTGTATGTCAGCAAGCAATAGGCARTCTCCATTGTCATCAAATACAGAGAAATAATGTGGGGGTTTTTTTATGGTGCTGAGAAGTGAATTACCAGTGGTGTTGACCGTGCATCTCGGATAGCTTGGGAGCTGCCCGGCATGCAGGTGCTCTCATCTAGAGCCARTAAACTGTGGATCTACCACCATTCRATTTTGTATCAAATCTAATCATTTGTCAGTTCTAGAAGATTGGTCTCCTCGTGTGAAGATCCCCAATCTGCTAACAAATGTTCCTAGGCCTTAACGGAAAAAACCATATTTTTAAATGAGACAGTTTAGTCACTGCCCAGGAGTGTTGCGTATGATTTTAAAGCATAAACATTTTTGCATTTCCCTTGAATACACCAAAATAAATGCTACTATTTGGGACGAAGAGATAAAGCAAGAAATTCATTGTCTGAGAACATTGCCACACAGGACCTGTTGCCCAGTGATGGCTGTTCCTGACTTAAAGAAAAACCTGATAATCTGAAATGGGGCCTAGACTAATTGAAAACATCAGAAACAAAACGTCTTGAGATACTTGCCATTCAGCTGCCAGCTCTGCAAGCAAACACAGATGAGGGGAATTTCTTTTAATGAGTGCAACTAACTTAAAAAAATTGTTTTAGCAATGTAGAAGTGTAAGTTCATGTACTTGGTTCTTGCAGAAGCTTTTATTTCCATATTTACAGATAATCCTGTGGGAGGTAAAATCTGGCACCAGATATTCCTCCAGCAGAGTCGATTAAGTTACAGCCCATCAAATCACAGTATACATTGTGCCAGTCTAAGAAGGCATTTTCAGAGCAATATGAAAGAACGATTACTGATAGAACTCTGAAAAAATCCTGGGGCCCAATCTGGTGGGATGTTGGGGAAAAAAACCCCGACAGGATCAARCCCTCATTGGCACCAGGAACTCTTTCTTTTTAATGACTTGGAAGGTTTCATTAAGTGAAAGATTGACACAAGGTTGCTGTGACAACATGTGGAAGTCATGCTGGTGGAGACTAAAATGCTCAAAACCTTCCACTTTTTCGCTACAATGAAACAGCAATTTAGTTTAGGAAAATGAAAAAAAAAAAAAAATCTTTGCAAGAAGGAGGAGGAAATATGTACATACATCAGTGATGCCTCAGAGCGGAGAACAGCCAGACAGCTGCTGCCTTGGTGGTCCATTCAGTACATTTCTAATGGAGGAACAAAGGAATTAAAAGCAAATGCAGAACAATGTCAGATTTTTGCAAAAGGAAAAGCCAATTAGTGCTCTGTAGAGTTGTGACCTTATGTGTTATTTTACATAACTGCATGGCAGTTTTTTGACATTGAAATTCTAATATGCCAATAATTTCTGTAGTCCCAGAAAATTCATAGGAATTCACTTTTCTTTATAGCAATCTCTAGAAGTTATCACCTATTAGACATTGYCAACACCATGCAAACAATTAACTTAAGCCTAAGCACTTCTGTGATAGGTTTAATCCTATTAACAGCAATCATTTCTTCACACCTTGTGCTGATGTGAATGTATTTTTATTACATGTGTTTAAAGRCCTGTAACTTACAACCTATTTTGAAAGAAATAATTTTTTCCTCTCTGAAATAATGTGTTCCAAGGGAGGATTTTCCAAAAGTACCATGTAACTGAAAACATGCTCTACTTAAAAGTCATTTCTATGATTGGTGTGGGTTTCCTATTCTAGTGAYACATGCTTTGGGGGTTTATAGTTAAGACAACTCTATACTGAAGTGGCATGTTTTTTTCCTGAAAGGCTCACAGWTGTAACGCTCTAACTTCAACCACTACGTTCAAACAAGTGGTCTGAAAGATCCCTCTTACCCATTGTGAGAAGAGACAAGCTGCTTTCCCTCTTTTCTGACTGTGTGGGCAAGAGAAGACTGAACACAGGAAAAGGGATGAAGAATGGAATGGAGGCAGGAGACTTCTGCTTTTTCCTTCTCTCCCTCCTGCCAGGTAATCTACTAGCATTCCCAGACTTTAAGTGTTTATTCTGAACTCTAGCAAGTCATTCCTCATGAAATATGTGGAGCAGTGCTGACTTGCAATGGTTTTCTTAAGGCAGCTATCACTTTTAGCAATGCTGTGGTTATATACATTTGTCACGTGCTAAACTGATTCGTTTTCCCAAACCTATCTTACTAAGTTAGCCAAGTGAGAGAGACAGCCTATACTTAGTAGTTACCGTCCTGGAGTGAAAAGCCAGAGGGTAAAATTCCAATTACATTGGTGTATCTTGGAACTTGCCTCACTGCCTTAAGCAAACAGTATACTACCAACGACAGCAGTCTGCACCCAGTGTACAGGACCTACCTCCTGTTATTCTCATCCAGCAACTGAGAATTCCTGTGGAGAACTGATGTGTCATAGCCCTGCAGCTCCCTGGGTCAGATTCCTTACACTTCATAGCTATCCAGCATAGTGTTCTCAAACATAAGCCAATTCACATTAATAGAACACTTTCATGTGATCCGGGGAGAAAGGGGATCCATACACCAGCTAGGAGTGAAGGAGTGCAGAAGGTTATGCAAATCAGGGACAGAGTGGTACATTTTCGTTTTTAGTCTAGAGGAAAATTGGGTAAGTAATTTTTTATTAGTTCTTTAAATTTAAGAATGTCTAGACTCAAAACAGTTTACTAATTATGTTTTAGACATTACAAAAAGGCAAAGGGAGTGTCTTATAAGTAAAAGAAACTTTTCTCCTTACCAGAAAAAAACAGTGACTCCTCTGAGGTTCTATAGTTTCATGATCTCTTGTATAACTTGTTTTACAATCCACATAACCTATAAAGTAGTCTACAGGATGATGTCTATTTAGTCAGTATCTTTCTMAGACCAAGAGACTGATCATTAAGTGTGCATATCCTAAAATAGCTGTTTTAAAAACATGTTACAACATTACAGACTGTAATAGCTATTTGCAAATGCTGAAGTTTTTAAATATGTCTCTCTTTCACCGTTGTTCTTTTTTCAGAAATAGTTCTAAAGATTTGTTTCAGAAAGGATTGCTTGTTGATTTGAAGTTGCCACATAACAACAAGAATGTGTGTTTCTCATGCAGAATTTCAGAGATAAAATTAGCTGGCTAGTCACTAAAAAGATTATGCAGATGTTTGACAATGTTCTTAAGTGAGAGCTGACTACGATGTTTCGATGTTTCGGCCTTTCATGCATAATGAAGTTTGCTTCAGGCTGTAAAAACAACACTAAACATCTGTAGGTAGAATATTGCCTCTGATGACCCAAACCTTTTATAGAACTTTAGGTAGTTGAAGTCACTTCTAGCCTTTCCCACTAGGAGAACTYATCAGATTATAATAACACTTCACTAGTTTGAGATTACCAAGAATTTCATTATGTTATTATTTTGAATATTAAAGGCATTATATTGAAATACGTTGTCAACATGTAAAACCATGGCCACTTCAATTATTTCTGGATTTTTTTAATGAACAGGGTTTATATTACCACAATGTTTTGGTATGTTTTGGAAACTATTTTTCAAGTAATCTGCCTTTAAAAAGCTAGRTTTATCTTCAGGCAGAAACTAACAAACATATTGACAGACACAGGATGACAATGGCAGACATGCTTTTATCTGTATGATAAAGTTGGTATTTCCTACAAAATCTGATCTTATAAAAAAATAGAGTGCTTATAGCTTGAATTTGTTTCTCATGATTAAGCTAT
Source organism: Oceanodroma leucorhoa (assembly GCA_030449065.1). NCBI lineage: Eukaryota > Metazoa > Chordata > Aves > Procellariiformes > Oceanodroma > Oceanodroma leucorhoa. The sequence goes on from JASVER010000017.1 coordinate 9,570,824, forward strand.
TAAGGATCAAGCTGCTAATTACCTTGGCATAGACCTTTTTCCCTTTACACACCCCAAGAGATGGGTTAGAAACCTGCTATACATGTAAGAGTTAAGAAGAAAATCTCCATCCCTTCACGTCAAAGGTTTTTAATTATAGATTCAGATCATAATTAAGTAGATGCTAAAACATATATCCATAAATCTTATTTTAAAGGCATTTTGGAAAGGAGAAAGGTAGAAGGGCTGGTAGTTGGGCAGAAATGTCAGATGGGCCTATGGATGGAAGATCTAATCCTCACTGGCTTAGTTTTCAGGACCCTGCCATCTGCATCTACATCTGCATCTACATCCATCCATTTTTCCGTCTTTAAAACAGACATCRGTGACAATGACAGGCTTGGATACCCTGGCTTGGGGAGATGAGTAATCACTTTGCATGCTCCAGTTAGTATTAGCTGGTTAGTATTTTTCATGAAGCATTTTGACAATCCCAGGGCAAGCTGTGGAAAGCAGCCCTGCTTCTCTTAGTCTAGGAAAAAGCTTATCTAAGATAATCTAAGTTAGTTATAGCTTGGTGATTTTATCAGTAAAGCAAGTTGTCAATGACTGGATGTGCCTGGATTGTCACATGGGCACTGGTTTGTGGGGCTGATGAGAAAGGGCACCTGTTCAAAGCCACTCCGCCTACTGCAAAAAAGAAATAAAATAAATGTCCCCAGTTTCAGCCTTATATTTCATACTCACAGGTATGCCTGCAGACCATTTCCCCATTATACAAAAATAATTTACATTGTAAATTGCTTACTTGTTATTTTGTGGGGCTTGATACAAAGGAAGCAGGACAGAAATAGAAAGAGAAGCAATGGTTTGGAGAGCTTCCAGTGCAGGCAGCGGAGGGGGGCCGAGGGGGAGACCTCACTGTGAAGGTTCAGGTTGTGAAGTCTCCTGCAGGCTGTGGCAGGGTCCCTGTCTTCACTGGCAGCTTCCATTCCGCTGGATGGTGGTCAGGTATTTTTGAAGCATGTTGAGGGTATTCCTTTCTCRTCACTCGAAGCTTTCTTTAAAATTCTCTTATATCTATCGTCTTTTATGGCAGTATTAGAGAATGGCTGTATTAGAGAATAGCAGCATTAGAGAATGATTTTATGGCAGTGTTAGAGAATGTTTGACCTGTAATACTGGCCAGCTTTTAATCASTGCTGTGCTGCTTCTTTCAGTGAGGGAAGTCAAACCAAGCTTTCATACTGACTGCTGACCTTTGTCCTGGAAAGACGGGCCTTCATTCTGGGGGAGGTGGGAGCCACTACTCAGGCTGCAGAAGACTCAGATCAACTTYTACGTTTTTTGATGCCAGTGGAACAACATTTATAGAAGCCCCTTAAGTCCATAACAAGTCTGAATAGAGTAAAATTTTACCCTACCTCTATGATCTAAGCTTAAGCTAAATGGATAGCCTAAATTCAGTTGATTCTACATTCAATTGCAGCAGCTAATGGTTAGAAGAGTTGCACTGCTGACAGCCAGTATAAGAGTAGAGCCATCACACATTATAGTTTTTATTTTTCTTGACATAATCCTTTTTAAGTACTGGCTTCTAAAAATCATGTGGTGAAACAAAGTTCAGTTTGATTTTTGTATGTTTTCATTAGAAGCTCCTGAATGCAGGATAATATGAAAATATATCAGTTGATCAAGACACATACAGAACATACAAGGCTGAGCAAGTTTGACAAAATACTGAACTATATACTCTTGCCAAATTAAATTTGTCATAAAATGCTAGTTAGGACTTGACAGACTCATTTACTTCTCTGGTTTCACAGYAAGCATATGATCCAGCTAGCACTCTTGGTTCTTGGTCAAACCCAGGACTCAGCCAGCTCTGAGTCCCTGCAAATGGATTAGGGTACGTTTGTTTGCTTCATGTGTAACCAGTAGTGTGCTGCGGGGAGTTTTATAGGACTGTAATAGGACTGTACATGGATAAAAGGTAAGAATGATTTATTTTGTTACCTCAGTGAAATGTGCTTTTCTRAATATAAGTAATCAGAAAAGATTCKCTGATTCATGGCAAGCTGTCTGGGTGTATAGTRTAAACACTTTTTTCTTGCTATCAAAACATAATGTGATAGATATCATGATAATGKTTTTTTTATATATGAATGGTTGCCATATTTGCAACAGAAATATTTTAGAAGGAAACAGGACCAGTATCATTGTGAGTAAGAAAGCAGGACCACAAGATAATCTCCCTAGAGGCAGTGAAAGAAAACAGGCAACTTTATTAGTGAAGCAACRCTACAGCTGTTTCTGCAGAATAGGTCTGATTGAGGAATTGATCAAATTAGACCAAATGGCATATATTTTCAAAGGAGTTCTTCGGGAAATATGAGTTCAGATTTTCTCCCATTCCCAAAATGTGCTTCCTCCAGCAGACCTGTAAAAATATAACTATTTTGGGGAGATATACACTAAAATAGAGGAGGGTATGTCCCTCAGCCCTATTTTCTATGATTCTATGAAGTGTCAGCCAAACAGCACCACTTCCGTGCACTTAAGGTTCAATATCAGGTTTTCACTCACCCTCCAAAAGAGGCAGAGAGGATATGTCTAGATCTTCTGGAGCAAAAACAATTTTTGATGTTAACACACTCTGACATCGTGAGCAACTCCTAGTTGAATCCAGAAGCACAAAGATTGCTGCAGTAAGGGCAGGGAAAAAAGTACAAAAACAGCAGTTCATGAGTATCAAAATCCTAATTTTTRCAGCACAATTTTGGACCTTACATGCCTAGATTTTAATCTGCTCCGTTTTGGTTTTAGCATGGTATAGACTGTGACTCCTCCAACACTTCAGAGGGATATGTGTGTGATGTATTATACGTAGCTGTCTGTCTTTCACTTTTGTTACTATTATCCTAGTATAATGATGTGAGCTGTTGACCTGTTTTTCATCCTCACGAAAAAGCTTTTGATTAGACCATAAAGRTTTTGGTATTATATTTCTGTATGTGTCTGTGTATTATATATGCAGCATATTGATACAACTGAAACTACAGTAATTATTATTAACTGTTGGAATAAGTTGCATGCCTACTTGTTACATTGTCTATTACTCACAGTTTCCATGCCACTTCTAACTGTAAACTGAAAATTATACTTAACCACTTTCTTTATGAGAAAGAGCTGATTTTACCCACAAATTTGGAGCATTGCACAGTTTTATTGAACCCATATGAAAATCTCTGCATGATGCAAGGGGGCAGGAGGTTTAAATTCATGGTCTACATGAAGTTGGAGTTTTTTTCCATTTCTCTGGTAGACTCTTAACTCATTGCACTGTTCACATCAGAAGGTGATGTGTGTCAGGAGCRTTGAGCATGGAGATATTCTTGCATTCTAATAAACTAGCCTTAACATTTCTTAATTGTCATACATGCAATATTTAGTCCCTGCATGAAGACTYGCCAGCCCAAAACCAATATTCGAACCATGGCACTATTAAACCATTTCTATTAGTAAAAAGATTTCAAAACTTTTGGAAACTGCGCTTAAGCCTCATGCATTAACAGATCCTACACTCTCATCATATCTTTCTATGCCAAGTTCTGTTTTTACATCTGAAGTTTAAAGAGGTTTGAGTCCACCTATAGACTATCACACTTTTCAGAGAAGAATATTACTCTTTTCTAGATGTACAGAACTTCACCAAGTAAGCCTTAAGAGTTTTCTCATACAATAAAAAAAGAATTGCATCTGGATACAAGGTGATACCAATCTTGATTCACTTTAGCCCTTTAAYTATGGAAGGTGGTACTGTATATACTCCAATCATACAAGAACTTCAAACTGGACAAACAATTGTAGGCCTTATTTTGTGCTCATTCCACTGACTTGAAATATGTTTAGTATCCACTTTTTGACTACTAGTGACTGATATTTAGTTCTCTACACTGTCATGGTTTCAGGTTAAGAGTAGAAGCTTCATATTTTTCCATTTACTGATATCTCAAAAGTGCTTTGTGATTAGTTAAAAACAATTGATGTAACTGGGAGACAAAAGTGCCATCTGTGAACTTGCATGTAGCATCAACCTGGGCATTCTTTTTAATATTAGCTCCTGCTCTAACAGGCAAAGGTGTTTTTTTGCCAGCAAGTCAAGGACGTGCAGTACAAAAAGGCACTTGGGTCTTTAATATCCAAAAGAGACAGTCRTAAGGCTTGCATAAACATGTAATATTTCTATCTGAAAGATGAAATCTCAAAAAAAATCTGTAAAGCTAAAAAACTTGAGTGCTACTTTTCCCATAGCACTGGTCTTCTGCCATCATCTAAGATATTGGTGCTGAYTCTTGGGGTTTTGCACCCCAATGACTCACCATTTTTACTTTTGAGTCCACGTCCAAATATGAATCCAGTCACTGGCTTGCATTGATAGCACTRTGTGCTAAGGTTATAGACATCATAGGTGCAGCTGGAGAACTAGGGCAATGTTGCTAATTTCCATTCACTTYATTACCTTTTGTTATTTTCTTAGGGATGAAAAGAACAGCTCAATGACAATAGACAAATAAATAGTAGATAAACAGAAACCAACTGCAAAATCATATTTAATCTGTTAAACAATCAAGTTTTGTCTGTTATAATGACCAAAACCAAAATAACTATAGCCAATATTCAAAAAACATAATTAAATTTTGATGTTAAAATCTTACTGAGATGAAAGGGGAAATTCACGTCTTTAAGAACCAGGCTGTTTGCAGACTCAGGAAGCCAACATTGCAGCCGTTTGCAGATGATTTCTGAAGATTTTCTTCCCAAATTTTCATTCAGTATTACAATCCTTGCTTAAAAACGTAAATAGAGTGCCTAATTATGTATAACAACAATTATTTTGTGAGCCTGGTCCCAAGGGAACCTTCCTCAAATCAAAACTGAGATTGAGTTAAAGTACTGCAAAGCCCCTGTCTAACATTCACTAACGATGAAGAAATGCCAATGGAAAAGTACACCTGTAAATTAAGAGTGAACTTCTGAAACTGGATATTGTTTACGTTAGTGGGAAACGGTAACATGAATATAAATAGGTAGACCCAGCTGGACCAGGCAATACGTTATASCAGTTTAAATCTGTCGTTAGGAGAAGCTGGTTAGGTTTATGTCTGTCAAAAGGATGAAGCCTTGTGCCATCTGCAACAACAGTGAGCAGCTTAGTTAACTTTRTCTCCACCAACCACCATGGATCACTGGGACCACTTCCCACCAACACGGCATTAGATCATCTTTTAAAAAAGCCACTACCACAAAGGCAAACATCAAGAGCTCCAATCAGAGGAGGATAATGCAGTTTAGGCACCAGTCGTTGTCGCCAGATCATCATAAAAAYGTTAGAGACTGTCTTTAACTGACTTCTCAATCTTGTTTTGCATACCTGCTTAGTTGAATCAAAGGAGTCAAGGGGGAAAATAGGTTTACAATTTGCATTCATATTCATYTTAAACATTCATTCATTGCATTCATTGTAAACATTATGTTATAACAGTGATGAAACAATGGTAATGACAGTAAGGAAGCATTCTCTTTATTATGCAATTATTATCCTTTGAAAAAAAAGCACGTAAAAATTATTTTAGCCTTACTGGTTTTCTTTCCTTCTTTATTTATGATATCTTTAATGATACCTCTGTGATGTTACTGTGCACAAAAATGTTCTTGGCTGGCTCTTACAAATAAGCCTAAGGAAGTATTTCGGTCCTGATTAGCCTTGAAATGTGATGKGGTCTTTTTGTGCAGGGCTAAATCAGTGTAACATCCTTGAGAAAAGTCCCTCATTCAGTACATATTCCAGGYAAAATATAACCTATTCTTTTAGAACAGCAGTGCCAAATCAAATCAGTAATAATTTTCATTCTGTACTGATGTTCTGGGGGCTGAACACTAGACCTATCTTCCTGTTTAGTCCAGGATTACACAATATATTAATGGCCTAATCACTCAAGCCCTCTGTGCCTCAATTTCTACTTTTGTAAAATGTTGGCATTGTTATCCTGCTTTGTCAATCAGTGAAGAACTTGCATAAGTAATTCTACCCAAATATTTACAGAACATGAATGTAAGTGTTGTGCTTACTTAATATAGCTATTTTCAAGGTGCAGAAGATTGTAGAAACTCAACCAGTTTAATTTCAAAGCAAATATTTTTTCAGCCAACCTCTTTGTAAACAATGATTGATGGCTTTATGAACACTATCTCAACTACAAAATTATTTCAGTGGTCAGTGACTCAGTTCCCAGAGTTAGTCCTGCGAAGATCTAGTATAATTACTTGGACTAGAATCTGAAACCTAACCCTGGTCTGGCTATTAACAGGTTGTCTGAAGGCGCAAGCCTACTGAGAGACTTATTTTCATAGCCTGCCCTCACTATCGATAAAACACAGCACATCTAGAGTGAGAATATTGTTCACTGCTAAATATTCAGTAGCTGAGTTTATAACCTAATTTATTCTCACCCACTGATCAAACAAGTATAATGAGATTATGAAAAACAGCCTCAGGCTAAATGGTCTCTAACTGAGGATGAAGGATATAACCTGTATGGGATATATGCATTTATATATACATAATATGTAATATATACATGTGTGTRTATGTGTCTTGGTGCGTGTATACATGATTATGTACCCGTGTTGGGCCAGCACAAAAAATCAATAAGCGTCCACCCCTCAGCCCAAGGAAAGTCTCAGAGCGTTGGAGGCTTTCTCGAAGCCCAAGAACAAGCCCTCCTCTCCTGTGATAGTTGTGCGGGCATGAAGGGTGTGTTAGCACGAGGCCCAGAAAGCAGCTGCAACCTCCCAACCCTGACACGTCAACACACACCTCAGGCCAAGAAAGCAGGAGGTGAAATACTGCTGCCATCCACAATTAGGGAGAGACAGTTGCTGACAGCTGGTTCAGACTCCACAGCTAAAGGGAAACAAGAAGGAAGAATCTCTTACCTTCTGAGCAGCTTTACACCTTGCCTCTTCTCTGCCATTCTCCTCAACTCTTTGCTCTCCTGTGTATTTCCACTGAGTATCTTGGCCAAAGGGAGCAGAAAAAAGGGAATGCATGGRCAGAAGAAACAGGTAAACACTACAGAGGGGACAGCAAGGAAAATAGCTTGAAGAAGAAAGAACCTGAAAGGAGRCAAGAAATAATTCACCTTGTGATGCATTCTTCCCATGCTTTATATGTTCCTGTAGAGACATGTTAAACCAACTGGTCCCCACCTTGCTCTCCTTTTCTGCCTCAACATAAGATGGATTTTTGTCTCTCTGAGTTGTGTCCCACCACTCACATGCTGTGACTGGACATCACAGCAGGCAGACCAGCTCTGGGAGCAGAGACCCAGCAGGTTCTTAAAATCCAAATCCACCCACCACCTCAGATCTCCCACCACTCCTTCCAAAACTTTGCCCCAAGTCAGAGTCATGTTCTTCCTGCCTCATCTTTGAGATTTAGGAACAGGGATCCTTCACTTTGCGTGAATGACTGTGCATTTAGAGTGTGACAACACACGTGCACTCTGCCAGRTTGGCTATGGGCCTGAATTATACAGTCATATATGTCTCATAATACAAGTATGTCTGAGATATTTTTCATAAATCATAATCAGCTGTTTATAAAAGGTAGGCAATAATAATAAGTAAATCATTTGCAGTCCTGCACAATGATAGGCAGAGATTGACCAGGTGAGCTATGTAGGTCACCCTCCTCTGTAGCTCCCAAGCCCTGCTAGCTGGTTGTGGCRGTAGGAACTTAAATGTGAAGCCTTTATCCCGCTCTCCATAGCCACATACTGCATGTGGCCAGAGAGTCAGTGCCACTGCACAGAGCTGTGTGTTTCATCTGGATCAACAGCCTTCCCGCTGACTTAAGTGCTGCATATGGAATCTGGTGAGAAACTGCGGGTATAAATGTGGTTTGGAAAGAGAAATTCTCCAATACTTGGATGTTATTTTTTGGATCATATATATTGGATCATATATTGTGAAATGCTTCTGGCATCACTTTTAAAGACTAAGTCCTCTGCATTACTTTGACATCTGCAATCAGTGCAAATAAAAGGGAATATACATGTGCTCAAAACATTTAATGCTCAATGCATAAGAGAAAGATTATTCAGATCCACAGATGTAGGCACTGAGAACCATTTTAGGTGGTGGCCGTGGTGGCCGTGACATCCTTGTGGGACTGGCAGATAAAACACAAAATCTAAGACCCATATCTTCCAGAGAAGTAGCTAAGGGATAAGCAGGATACCCTAAGGTGTCCAGTGTGACACTAGATGTCTCTTTTAGGCAATAGAATGACAGCTAAGATTTCCCAAATCACTTTTATTTATTATTGCATGAAACTATATAGTATTATGAAAATTCTGTTAAAAGCTGAAATGACAGACTTCCTTTTTTAAGCCGGGAAAATATTYCTGGATAGAATGTAAAAGAAAATTAATTAGAACTCCCATGTTTTTTTAGGAAGGGTACCTCCTGGCAGAGGTTTGAACGACATATTAACTCAAATTCCARCATAGTCTGGCAAACTGGAGCATGCTGAGGAAGCCCATGCTGACATCCTAGATCTGCCACTTGGTGTTTTTTTTTACCTTGGGCAAATCAATTAATCTCCAAAGAAATATGTCTCTTCTTCTACACCTTTTGTGCCATGAATGTTTAGACTAAAAGRTCTGAAGGAGGGGGGAGGGACTATCTGTACAGAGACTAAAACGAGAGGTAGTTTTGCAGGCACTTGATATCTCTCACTACTTTCTAAAGTCACTTCTAATGGGACTATGTATAAATAAGGCCTTCGCATTCTCTTTAACTGTTGCCACTGCCATATCTAAGTGCTGTGAGCATGAATAAAACTTCTCCAAATACCTTAGCTATATGAAGAGGTTGAATCCCGTCAGAAGTCAAAACACTGTTGGATCACAATGTTCTTTTCCAGGTTTCACACTGTMGCAAAATAATTCCGTTTGGCTTCCTCCCTGAACACTGTGATTTTGCAGCCTGAGCACCTCTGGTGCCACAGGTAGAGCTCCAAGGTGCACTGACGTCCGTGACGCAGGAGTGCCCTGAAATGCTGCACTGGTGTCATTAGAAGCACTGGAAGGGTGCCATACACTGGATTTTTCCAGGCCAGGTTGTTATACTGATTGAAAATTATCCAGAAATGGGAAGAATAAATTTTAACTTTCTTAATCTGTTTTTTAAAAAATTCTTTTGTCTCTTAGTGRCAGGTACTCAAGAGTCCCCTTGTTTCTTTTCTTTCATACTTGCACATTAAGTGGAGCAAATCAGCCAAGGCTGGGCTGCATCAAAGAGCTGTCTCATTCACTGTCCTTTAAATCCTCGGTGCTACCCTACATTCAGTGGTGCAGCCCTGATAGGCAATTTCTGGTTATCTTGGGGGGAAGGGCAGCAAAATACCACTTCACCACTCTCACAAAAGGCCAGCTCAGCTTTTTGTTGCCGAGCAACATCACGATTTTACAGCAGATCCAGCTGCTCATGTTGCTAAGCAACGTCTTTCCCATCAAGTTGTGCACTTTTAAATCGTTACGTTTACTAATTCTCATTATCGGATTATGTTTTCCCTCCCAGATCTTGATACTTGTTCTGTTAGAACTTGTGAGAAAACAAGGGCTGAAGGACTATCATAGGTCGTTCTTGCAGATCTCTACGATATTGTCCTAATATGCAGAAACTAAGAATTATTTTGCATTAGTTACATCAAGATCAGAGAAGAGCGAAATTCTGAACACCCCCTCTTTCTTCTCTTACCTACGAGAATAGCTGGTGCATAATGGTATGCTGAGTGCTTCAGCAGAGCTTTGCAATGCTTTATGTGTAGTATCAATCATGTGCAAGTAAGGAACATAAAAACATTTTGTCTTATTTTGGCAGTATTTATACCATAACGTAAAGTGAGCTCAAACTAAATTGTCTTATATAAATACCTAAGGTAGCATGTATTCAATATATAAGAAGCTAACGTATCTGAGTAGTGTGTGGTTGGTAAGTGTACCAAATACTGTATATACTAGGATTAAATTTGATCACTCATGACAAATTACTTGGACCTTACTGAAATGCCTAACTCATTAACCCGCTGCACAGCTTATCTTTAAGTCTGAACTGTGTTTTCCCCTAGCTTGAGTCTTCCAGTCCTCCTGGGTTAGAACCTCTTTTGATCAAGAAAAGGCAGCCTCCCTGGATGAGCATGAAGCGTGGATGAGGAACCACAGGGGAATTCCAGCAAATAAGAGTAAAGCAGCCCCATGTGAGTACATCTTGTCCCACCAGTTCTATCACAAAATCAAAGCTAATAAATCGAGACATCAGAGGATGAGGAATGCTTTCACAGTTACTGGTTTAAGCAAACGGATTTGGATTCATACTGGAACAGAGCAGAAGAGCAGCATCTGCATAGATGGGAGCAACTTGCAGTGAATAGGTGTTGTTTGGGATAGTTGGGATAGGACCTGAGTGTATCCTAACTTAGACACAAGAGTGGGTCAGAAAACTGACCCAAAGATATAACGTCAGTGTTGTCAGACAGAGTTGTTCTAGGTCCAGAGATCAGAGAGCGTGGATGCTGTCTGTTARCATCTATGTTGTTCCCCTCGTTTCACATGACTCATGGTTCTGGCAGGAGTGAAGTGTGGCTTTGCAAACCTTACACAAGGTTAGCCAAACAGAGGGATTCTCCTTTGCACGTGTGTTGATAAAAAATAAAAATATAAATCAGAAATTATCGTCAACTACCAGAAGGTCGTTTTCCCCACAGTTAGCGCCAGACAGTTGTTTTGCAAGGCAGCTTCTTCACTTTCACTTTGTGGCATTTTCTGGCCTTAGCTTTAGAAATGGAATAGCACCAAATATGAGTTCAGTTTCTGTTTATGAGGAAATAATGCGGCTAGCAGAAGTGAGGATATGTTACCAGGCTTGTGTTTTCCTGAGCTCCCACAGGATCCCTGTTCTTAAATTCATGGCAGAGAGCCTAAACAAAATCATTGCATAATTTGTTGTCTATAGGCAATGAATTTTACAATGGCCCTATTTTGTTTTCTGAGGAACGGCAGACTAAAACTCTGGTCTGATGAACTTCAGCTTTTCTGGATTCTGAAGTAGGCTGGGGAGACCAGAGGAAAGGGGATATGACAGCCACTTTCACATCTTTTAGTTTTTGAGCTTCACTATAGATCTTGACTTTTCCATCTTGAACTCTTAGAGGTAAGGCACAGATTTATTTGACATACTGTATTACCCACACGCCACCAAACCCACTCATATGTACTTTACTTTATAACCAGAAAAAGCTCAGGGAATACAGGTAATTTATTTCTGATCTGTGGAATTCTTCTGTGATCAGTAACAGTGGCTTCAGGTGGTATAATAATGCTGGAGGCTTGGATTGCTGGATCACCAACTTCATAAAAAAAGAAAGGTTAAAAAGGGAGGGCTGCTCTTGTAGTCCCTGGCCTTGCAACTGTTCATTCCAGCTCTTCACGTGCCTAATGTTTTCGAGCCAGATGTTTGTAGACCAACACCTTGTGGAACAGAGAACAACCACAGGGAAGCCAGCAGACAGCATATTACTACCCTATGAAATCCTGCCTCTAATTCATGTCAGATACGAATTTCCCATGCTGGAGTCAGTAATGCCGCCTTGCAGCTCTGCAGGGCGCAGTAAACCCACAGCTGACAGCTCCTTTGCTGCGTGGCCCCAACAAGCACCGCTGGTGTCTGCAGAAACTTGTTAATCACTTGGGGTTGCCACTGATGATAAAGACACTGTCTTTTGTTATCAGCTGTCTTTCTGAGCACCCCTTTATGGAAGCATTGCTGGAACGGACAATGAGCATTAATAATAACAATTAGCTCACCCATAAACCAGTACTTCTTGCAACATCACATTTCAAAGGGTTTTTGTCATGTCTCCACCCTTCAGGATGATTAAATGGGAAACGATTTCAGCATAACTGAACAGGAACATCAACATTTGTTAGGAGGTATTTCTGAGAGCTTTCAAGAGTAATATGAGAAAATGMAAGATAAACTTAAACACATAAACAAACTTGAAAACAAAATGGATGTTCCCAATACCAGTTTTCCCTTGAAATCAYGTACATAACTTCAATGTATTCTTGGTACTGTTTCACTGAACAATTTTTGTATTGCCAGAAGCGCTGCTCATACCACAGGCCGAGAAACACTGGAAGTGAAATAGGTTTTAACCAAAATCCATTTTCTCTGGGGTTGCTTTTGTGAAAAACAGTAGTACTCAATTTATGACATGCAGAGCCATAGCAGTCTCCCAGGAGCAGGGGGAGGCCCGGGTGGAGGAAGAATAACTTGTTTTCTTTTTCGCCCGGGGGTGGMGGCGAGTTGGTTGTTCAGCAGGTTATGAAGGTGGGTCCCTGAAAGAAAGCCTACATTTCATGTCAGTCTGAGGAGAAGTAGGAGGAAAATGAGGTGAAAACTTGTGAGGTGAAGATGGAAGGAATGGTTTGAAGACATGCTCTAAAAGTGTCAGTGAATCCAAAGCTGCCAGATTAATCCTGGAATGTAAGTGTAAAGTTAAACATTCTCTCGCTCRCTCGCTTTCAGGAAAGCGGTTGTTTTACTGTACAAGTACTGAAGTCTCTCTGTGGGCTGATCAGACCCATTTGGTACTAGTGAGCAATTTTTGAGATATGTAGTGTTAAAATAATTTTAATAATGGCATGTAAATTGTAAAAGATAGTATAGAAAGATGAGAAAGATTACCTTTTGGTTAACCTATGTTTATTTAATGAATGGATTTTTAGCATGTTTTTAATGTTTATTTGAAATTCTATACATATGATAAAGCACTGGTAGTTTGCAACCTAAGTAATGCTTGTGCACTGAGAAAATGTTTTAGAAATAATGTATGTAAAAAGGATTACAATAACATTGTAATCTGAAAATTATTTTAGTTACTCTGAAATGTAATTCATGCATTATTATTATCACTTGTTTCGTTACTGCAGAATCTATAACGACGTTATTCCCTATTTATGACATTTATCTTCATTATTAAGCAGATGGTAATGTAAGAATTGTGTGACAATTGTGAAATTTCATACTTTAGGGAAAGAAAAGAGCAAGTAAGTAGACAGCGTGATATGATATGTTAGTGGAGATTTGTGATAGCTAGCAGTTTTGCCGTGCTTTTGTAATTTTCTACTTTGATTCCTGTACATTTTAATAGAAAACTGTAAATAAAGTATTTTTTTCCTTCAACTGAATATTACAAATTTGAGCTCTATTAGCAGTTACTGTTCTTAACAGTCAGTATTGCTGAGTTGGTGCAGAAGCATTGAGAGTATATTATGCACTGGAGTGAATTTAAAATAAATAGAGTAACAACACTATGTCATACACTGGCTAATCCGTTTAAGAACTTGATAAGCAAAATTTGCATTCTCCACAACTGATATACAAGACCCCACCCCAATTATCCGTGGGGACTTGGAGAGTTTCATTCATTCCCCAGCTTATGTTATTACTGCAAGTGCTTGTGAGGGGACAGTTTTGAGAGCTTTAAATTTCCTGGTGTTTTCTCATGGTGTCTGTGGAAACAGAAAAAGAGCTGGGAAGAGAAAAGCTCGTTAGGTCGGTGGCACAGAAATGCCAGTGTATTCAGTCCTAGGGAAATGTGCTGGCTGTTCAGAGCAGCAGATTGCTATAGCAAAGTTATTATTTCTCTCCTGTGCATTGAAAGCTTAGTTAGCTGCTCTAACAGTGTGAGAATATTTTGTTATATCAATACATATTTAAATATTATAATCTTAACCTGTTCTCTTGGAGCATTTCACTGAGCTGTGCCTGAAAAATTTGGTTGTGCACACTACTTCATGATGGAGTACTTCATACTTGGGGAACAGTGATTTTGAAAATATTACATACAGTCTTTAATTTAGTTCAGTACTATTTTAAAACAGTAGAGGATTTGGCAGTAATCTCAGCAGATAAAACCTAGTGTTGCTAATTAATCACTAAAAGCGCAGTCCTGGCCCCAGTGATTTCAACAGGAGCAAGTTCAAGCACCAATATATCCCCTGAAGACACTCAACTTTAAACAGAGCATAGCTTAAAAGCACAATACCGAACTTCTCCCTCTCTCCAAGCCTCCTGTGAAGAAAAATAATCTTTCAAGTTTAAAAAAGTATACAGTAGTAATAAGTAATAACATTCCTTAAAAGCTTATATGGTTTCCTTGGCTAACAAAGCGCAATCTTTCTTTTATAGCCTGACTTTAATGGAGTTCTTCTTGACATATGCAGCAGACCAATCTCACATTCTTTGGAAAAAAAAATTGAAGAGAGTGTGTAATTTTCACCTATCCAGTAATATAATAAATACACTGCATTTAAATGCCTGAGCTCCAAAATAACACGTCTAGAATAAGAAGTAAATGTCTATAAGTGAATCTCTGTTGTGTATTTTTACTATTGAGTATCCTTTTCAAAAAAATACAGAAATTAATGATGCCTGGGGAGACACTAATTCTAGAGCTGCTGGTTACAGTTCTAATGCTTAGAGGTTTTTTTTGAAATTAAATAATTAGAGTTGAACTAGTATAAAACCAATAGTAATTAAGGTGAGCAGATCCTGTTAAGTGTAAAGAAAATGTGTTTAAATCATAACATTGTAAGCAGGATAATGCCTAAGAAAAGCAAGGGTACGACTCCAGTAATAAGGATAAAAAATCTATTTATTCTTTCTTAAAGCTGAGTGCATATATGGAGAATTGTTTCTTTTACAGTAACAGTCAGGTTTAACGTTGTGGTTCTGACAATGTGAGCATGCTGCTCAGTCCAGGATCTCCAAGAAATACAAGTGGTTTGAATACAGTTAAAACAATAAGGTTTTCATATGGGCTGTCCATCCAAAGTAACTTTGGCAAAGAAAATGCCTTTCTGCTCAAATGACATGGGATAATCCAGAAACAGAGTAACAAAGCTGAGTTTCAAGGAGTGTCTTTCAGTGTAAGTGGAGCCAGTGTAGGGAAGGCAGCAGGGAGACATTACAGAATAAAAGCATTAGGAGTTATGTTCCCCTGATTTATGACTTAAAATCATTGTAAGACTGAATGTCAGGAGGGGTAGCTGATAGGGGAATGAGATGACATTCCTCCAAAATTTCCAGGGTTTTTTGTTGTTTTTTTTTTTTTTTACAGAAGACTTAGAGCTTTTTCTTTTCTTCTAGTGATCTTTCGTTAATTGCTGTGTGATACTGGACGTCAGCATCAAAATGGGCAATGAGAACAGTAGTGCAGAAAATCAGGTGAGTGTGACAGTGTGATTGCATTTCCCTTCCCTACTAGCCTAGAGCAAACCTTACAGAAATTGTTTTCACTGGCCGCTTACCCCACATTCCTCTTCTGCTCCCAGTCACGCTCCTATTTAAGTGTCATTAATGGTAATTGAARGCAAATTTTTGTTTGTTTGTTTTTTTCTTTGGCAATGACACTGCTACATAGCATCAGGGCACTGTGCGGGTGGTTGCTCCCCGGGGGATGGGAGCCACGAAGGATCCCCACGGGGTGAGCAGGGCTGGCTCATCCCACCTCCCCAGCCTGGGAGCAGAGCGGCTGGGGGGCAACCAGGGGCAGCCCCAGCCCCGGCACGGCCCTGAGAGGGCCGAGACGGGTCCAGGATGTCAGTCTATGGGTCAGCCCGGCTCAGCGGGGCCGATGGCCGGGCAGGGCAGGACCGTGGTGGAGCAGGAGACCAACATACTATGGAGCAGGAGACCAACATCCTACAGCATCGCTGGGGATGATGTTCCCGAGGGAACTGAAGTGGGGTCCTGGGAGCCAGGCAGTGCCTATGGTGCCCTCAGAGCCCTGACACGCAGTAGCTTCTCCTTGTTCAGAAATGACCTTGCAACGTGTATGTGCTGATCCAGGAATTTACACCTGGTTTAAAGGGTGCGTTGTTAATGCATGTTGGTGTTTGTTGATTTATCTTTAAATTCCTGAAATGAAGGGAACCCATATGCTGTGGCTAGTGGTGTACAATTACATTAGAAGTTACTATGTTGATATAAGTTTCAATAAAAGTTGTAATTCATTAATTTCAACAATTAAAATACCACAACATGTTTCGTCCTCTCTTCTTCCGYATGTTATGGTAGATGATAAAATGCATTAGGGTTCATTTTGCTTCCRCTTCAGGTCTCAGCAGATCTGCTGTACCTTGTGCATTGCAAAGTGGACYCTGTCAAGGGAATCAGTATTACAAGTTAGCCAGATTTTTTCATAAAGGATTTTTTAGAATAAAAATCTTCTGTAATTCTTGGTTGTTCTGGCCAAGTTGTATTGTTAGCCCAAGAGTTGCTTCCAACTTTTTCAGGGGTTGGGAAGAGGGGAATGTGTTAATTCCTATAACTAAGTAATGAGAATTCCTTCTCCATTGTGTATAACTTTCACTTAGAAAGTTTTTGAAAGTCAAATATAWTTCTTCAGGAGTCCTCCTGAGGCTGAGAAGACTTTACTTAAAAGGTATTGAATTTATTAAGAAATGTAATAAAAAGCTCTTATTTTCTAATAAGGAAAGTAAGCTTCTGGTCTCCTTTTCAGACTGTAAAAAACCAAACCAGAACAACCCCCCAAACCTTCCCCCTCAAAAAAAACCCCCAAAAAAACCCCAAAAAACAAAACAAAACAAAAAAAAACCAAAAAAAACCAAAAAACCAAACCCCAAAGCAAAACAAAATAAATGCTAGAAATCTGAATTACTTTAAAAGTCACTATTAACAGAGAAATAACAAGAAGTAGTAATAAAATCTTGAAAGCCACTTAAGCAGCTGAACAACTATTGAAAAAGGATCGCTTAATGAATAGTGAACACACATACAGCCACTGAAACGTTTAAATATGTTCATTTTTAGTCAGAAGTTCCCAATGCAAATAAAGTCATCTTTATACCRCCAAGCCAAGGAACACAGCAGGTAGTGGATGATGAAACTGGTTTGCATGGTTTGCATTTCAGAATGTTAACATCAGGCTTGGCTGTTCTTTTTCTTATACATCTGCTTCTGSCTTTTGTTTTTTTGACACTGACTGCAAATTTGCAAGGCAGCTACATTTAAGTTTTCAGCAAGTTGT
The DNA here is from genome assembly GCA_030449065.1 of Oceanodroma leucorhoa. Taxonomy (NCBI): domain Eukaryota; kingdom Metazoa; phylum Chordata; class Aves; order Procellariiformes; genus Oceanodroma; species Oceanodroma leucorhoa. Next base: position 9,587,988 of record JASVER010000017.1, read on the forward strand.
AAAAAAAAAATCTGGTTTCTTTTAATGTTTTTCTTTGGTAGCGATCTATGCTTTAGAGAAACGGCCTGTATTTGACCCCCTTTGCATGCTGCCTTTCCTTCCAACTCTAACACAATTAAAATAGCTCAGTGGGTGTTGTTCTTATACTCAGTACCAATTGACATGAGTTGTTGTTTTTGTTTATGTATTTATCAGAGAACACCATTGCCCAGCTCTAGCTCTCAGCTGAGTCATTTGGAAGCCGTACACATGGTTTGCATTAAAGATGGGAGAGCCTGTGCTAAGTTTAGAACTCATTTAATAAGAGGGAAGATCTGTGGAATAAATGGGCTACTATGAAGAATGTAGCAGGAACTTAGAGAAAAAGTAAATACCCAATCTGTCTTGTAAAGACCAGCCTCTGAGGAAAATATAATCTAAATTTAGTAGAAATGAGCAAAGATAATGCTTGGATAAAACAAGGCTGGGGCCAGCAGTATATTTAACAAAGTGATTTTACATATACTAACCATGTTCTGTTTTGCTGTAACAGTACACAAAGTCCAAACTGCTGAGAGATTTTAGCTGYGTGCCCTGCCCTATTAGAATGGCAAAGCTTGCTTCCAAACAAGGGTCTCTGTCAGCGGCACAGCTTGTTGGGCTTATGCTGAATTAAATTAAATTAAAGCTATTTTTGAGATGCATTTTCTTTGAAAAGCAAAACTCCACATKAAGAGAAATGTGTTTAAATTGAAAAAGAAACAATCTAGAAGAACAGATATTTTGACCCAGTTTGACCCTTGAGATCCAGCCTTTAGCGGGGAAAATATAGGGGAAGTAAAGGAGGTATTCTTTAATGGGATGCTATGAAAAGTACTACAGTTTATGGAACTGTAGAAGGTCTCTGCCATTGTGCTGCCCATTAGACACATCTTTCTTCATCTATCCAAATGCACTGGGTAGTACAGAGGAACGGCAAGGTCTGTCCTTCGGCTTTTCCCTGACTTTTCTGGACAACCAAATGTTCAAAAATCATCTACATGGCTGTAATAAAAAGAAAAGGCTCATAGTTTCATAGAGACTGTAGTGTCCGTGCACTTCCTCAGCCCTAGACCTCTTGAGAGTCCGGGCTCAGATACCAGCTGATGAAGCCACCCTTACAAACAAAACCAAGCTGACTGGGACCAACAAATCTGCTACCTAAAATGCCTGAGGCAGTGTGAGGCACATGGTCTGTGCGAAGTGAGCCCAGGGAACCAGCCCTGCAGCCCAGCCTTGGCCACGCTGCTCCGGGGGGTTGTGCAGTTAACTCAGGGACCAGCTCCCAAAGTGACTGTACGTTACAGGATTATTATTGATTTTCATGACTGTTTTTTATCATGGTCTCCCATCTACTAGAATTATGCTATTAATACCTTTGCTTTCATTTTAAAGGGCTGGGTGGAGGATGTAAAAAAAGGAGGAGTTCTCTATCATTGGAAACATGAGCATAAAATTTTCTAAAGCTCCAATAAGCTGGATTTTGTAATATGTAATAATTTTAACTCAGGTTTTTAATTCTTGCCCCTCGAGAGTTCTGAAGAGGAGAGTTGTCATCTTTCACAGCCTTTCTCGTGATTACGGAAAAGTCAGTTACCAAATAATTGTAAAGCTCTTTGAAGGTGAAAACTGCTGCTGAATTGAAATTCTAGCAGCGTGTATTTTACCCCACAGTTGAAGAGGGAATTTCAAAGTCAGTTACCACATAAGTTATTTTTATATATTTTGCTTTATCCTTTCTTCTTCTTTTTCTGAATAAGTAAATAGCCAAACAAGGCTGGTTATTCCACATCTATGTTATTGTCCGTTTCTCTTTAAATATAAATTTTAGTGTGTGGTTATCTCTTTTATTCTTGTTTTTTTTTCTACTGTGAAACGTGTAAGATAGGCAACACATGCATACTTGCCAGAGGGGCCATAACTTCTGAAGAGTCTGTTTGTCTGAAGCGTCATGCTGTGTTCCTGCTAGGGTTTCTCCATTTAATTGTTACCAACGAATCTGGCTGCTGCACATTCTGCAGTTAATATTCTGCATTATTACTTTCCCCGTATTTCAACTTCCTTATGCCTATGTGAAATGATGGATCTAGTTAATTGGCATGGTTCTTCTTTCAGATCCCAGTATTATGGGGATCAGCAGAGAATGCACTGGGCACATTAGCATCTTCCCAGCCTTCGGTCTCCATTCCCACAGATGATAACTGGGCAAATTGCTCTGAGCTCCAGTGCTCATACTGTGTGTTTACATACTTTTTGAATAGTGCAATAACATCTGTATACATTCCATTGTTTATATTCAATTGGGAACAAAAATACATTCCCAATTTTCTGCATAATAATTTTGCCCATAGCATTTTAATGAGGTACGCTGTTACCCTACACAGGCTTTTCTTTGAGTTTGTTGTGTCTACATGATTCACCACTTTTATTCTCTAAATTATCTTTTTCTCTCATTTTTCCTTCCATTTCATCCATTGCACATCAGGAGTGCACAGGACAGCAGAACCGTTCCACATCCTTTCAGTCAACATTTGCCCACAACGGGGTGTCGATGGCAGTTGGCTACAGGCCAGTGAGCCCATTACTGATGCTTATGTAGTTCTAGCATAGCTCTAGTCACCATATTCATTAATGCTTACTTCCAATGATAATTACCGCTGGTCCAATATTCTATGGTGAGTAATGCCAAGTATTTGTCTGAGTTTACACAAAAAGAACATTGTCTGTTTTCAGAGAATTATACATCCATTTATGCAAATGTAGCAAATTCTGGGACACTTCTCACTGCAATGAATAATTATTATACTTGCTCTCATCTTCCCTGTGAATGAAGGAGGGGGGATGAAAGAAGAATAAAGATTCAAAGTTGTGACGGGGTTCTTAATTTGAAAGCATAGTGAAAAGGAAGTTGGAAGACTATTCCTTCTCTGCTGAATTAATGGTTAAAGCTTCCTTTGCATCTGTAAAGCCACCACCATTTCTAATGGGAAATATACATTTACGGGTACAGATGAAAAGGAAAAATATTTTATATTTATAAAGAAACTCTGTAATTATTTACTACATTTCTCCACTTAGAAATAGTGTGAAAACGTTGGACCTACATTTTCCACAGCTACGGGTAGTTAGAACTAGGCAAACAAACACTATCAGCTGGGGAGCACAACAGCGTTTAGAACTCAGCTTGGAGAAGATTTTCCCAATAGTACTTCATATGAATCTAACAGCATCTTCTCAAGTGTTTTATTGTTAGGCTGCTAAGAACCACTTATCAGAAAAAGCTGCTTTAGCTAAAATTATATTGACTGGAAATTGCAAGTTATGTGATGAAGATTTTTTCCCAAGATCATCAACTTTATTCTCTCTCTCTCCTGCAGTATCGCATACACCTGCCATCCTTAAGAAAATAATGTAGATACTCCTCAGGCCTTCACCCAACTGTCAGGAAAGGGACAAAGTAAAATAGGAAGCTRCAGCAAGACTAGTGGAGTTACAAGGATAACTATGAATTTTCCTTTTCCTACTGAACATCGATCACATAAACAGATGGAAAGATTAGGTTAACAAGAACCATGAAGCCAGTTATATAGCTATGCTTCATTTAGCCCAGAGCAGGTTCATGCTACATACATTCAAACAGACTAAGGCTTAAACATAGCAGCAAGTTGTTGAGAAGACACTTACGTTGGCATTACAAGGATCTGAAGATAAACAGTTTAGTGCCCTCAGTGGATTGGGAGGGTCATAAACAGGAGCAATGAAGCCTGAAGGTTTGAATTGCTCTTACTGTACTGCGAGGAAGTTGTGTATTCTGTGAAGAATGCTAAACCAGGGATAAGATGGTGACTATATATAAATATACACACACAGACACACACACCTCAGTTTATTTTTACRTTCACAGCCAGAGTCATTTCAGCAGGTATTTCTCAGGAGGGAAAGCAACCCTTTTTTCTCTAAGAAAAGGTCGTAGGTACTTACAATAGAATATTGTAACCAGAATTTTTCAAATACTGTTGTTACCCCATCACACTTTGCTTTGCTTGTTATAGTTGTAAGAAGCAGATTAAATGAGACGTCCACCAAATGCCAATTTTTGCATTCCTGTCCCTTTGAGGATTTTAATTAGAACAGGCATGAACTTAAAATTCTRCTCCTGTGAGAGACAAATAAACCAAACCAGAAGCAATAGCAAATTACACCATTACTGTTTAAAAAAAAATGTACTGTAATGGCAAAATTCTATATGGAATCTCCCTTAAGGAAAGAGTCTGTTTTTTGCATCTGATCATGTCATAGTTACGTCCAAGTAATTAAGTAGTCRTGATGTTTGGGAAAAAAAACAAGAAGTGGTCTCTCAACTGCTGTACTCCAGCCACTCTCAACAAGGGGCAGGCACTGAATAATGCTCCCTTGAGATGTGACAAAACCAAGTTTTAGTGTAATTTCAGATCTTAACTGTCACATGGAGTTCAAGCTTGGCCCAATATGTCAGGTACCAATTTGTTACTGTCCTGTGATCAGTAGTTTTGCTGACCAGTGTTTGCTGATTTGATGGAAAAGTTCTGGTTGTTAAAGCGATATCCATTCATTATCTAATTTTTTTCTGTTTTGGTACCATTCCTCCAAACAATGGAGAAACAATGGTTCTGGAAGGATATAAAGATAGAAAAATCTAATTTACTACTCAGTTACTGTACCTGTAGAACAGGGGAAAAAAAAAAAAAAAAACACCACAAAACCAACCAACCAACCAAACAAACAAACAAAAACCCGGAAGAGCAAAAAGGTAGCTCCTAAAACCTTCTCTGTCTTAAAAAATTGCAAYAGACGTTTTAAAAATACGATTTCCCAACCATGTGACCTGTACAATTCTGATTTTAGAAAAATGTAACCTTGAAAACTTTTCTTCTATCCACTTTTCTGACGTAGACTGGGTTATTCATATTTCATTGGTATTGATTTCTAGTAGGTATCAGGGTAATACCCATGAGGCAGRAAAGGACCTGGGGGTGCTGGTCGACAGCCTCTGAACATGAGCCGGCAGTGTGCCCAGGTGGCCAAGAAGGCCAACGGCATCCTGGCCTGTGTCAGGAATAGTGTGGCCAGCAGGAGCAGGGAGGTGATCGTGCCCCTGTACTCGGCACTGGTGAGGCCGCACCTCGAATCCTGTGTTCAGTTTTGGGCCCCTCACTACAAGAAGGACATTGAGGTGCTGGAGCGTGTCCAGAGAAGGGCGACGAGGCTGGTGAAGGGTCTGGAGCACAGGTCTTATGAGGAGCGGCTGAGGGAGCTGGGGTTGTTTAGCCTGGAGAAGAGGAGGCTGAGGGGAGACCTTATTGCTCTCTACAGCTACCTGAAAGGAGGCTGTAGCGAGGCGGGTGTTGGTCTCTTCTCCCAAGTAACAAGTGATAGGATGAGAGGAAATGGCCTCAAGTTGCACCAGGGGAGGTTTAGATTGGAYATTAGGAAAAATTTCTTCACCGCAAGAGTTGTCAAGCATTGGAACAGGCTGCCCAGGGAAGTGGTGGAGTCACCATCACTGGAGGTGTTCAAAAAACGTGTGGATGAGGTGCTTCGGGACATGGTTTAGTGGGCATGGGTGCTGGGTTGATGGTTGGACTCGATGATCTTAAAGGTCTTTTCCAACCTTAATGATTCTATGATTCTATGATTCTATGATTCATGAGCTGTTACGTTAACTTGATTGTTTTAAGAATCGCAGCAAGCCATTTTCTGGCATCTCGGTTCTGTTTTCAGGGAATGGATTTAATGCTAATTTAATAAAAATAACGAGGAACAGCCTATTGATTAAGGCTGTGGGATGAACAGCTTTCCACTCCCTTTCTCTGCAGCCAGTCCTGCAGCGAAATGAGCGATTGCTGCAAAGCGAAACCTTTCCAAAGAGCACCGTGTGCCYGCTTTTCTGCTTGATGCTGGCCTGCTCAGCCACACGCCTGCGAGCCGTTTGGCCGAGGAGGAGCGTGGCCCACTGTCCCTGACGGGGACCGTGTGTCCGTCCTCCCGACGGGGTCGGCTCGGCGGTTGATCCTGAAACCGGAGCCCGGGCTCCGCAGGGCCGACCTTTGCTCCGCGTCCCGGCGTTCACCTGCACCGCCGCTGCCCGCTCCCGCGGAGGAGGTGGTGGCTGGGAGCAAACAACCAACGCTTCTAGCAGGCACTTTAAAAAAAAACCCGATTTAAAAAAAAAAAAAAAGCCAACTTGTAGTGGAAGACATGGAGAAAAATAAAAGGTAAGTGCTGGTTTATTGATTGAGACTTGTAAAGGCTTGTTCCAGCTTCCCCCCCAATAATCAGAGGGAGTTAGTGGGAATGGAAACTTAATGTAACTCTTCAAAGATTACTTTCAGCTAGTCAGAGCTATGGCATGTTCCAGCAACTGCTATAAAAGGATGTGTGTTTAATGGAGGAATGTTGCAGAGGGCAGATGTAAAAGGAAGCAACTTTTATTGAGAGRAAGGAGAAAGGGGAAGTTCACTAATGTGGAGGGGTTTGAGTGTGAATGCGAGGTTTTAAAACCAGACCCGGTTTGTGCTCTGGGAGCAGGAGCCTGGTGGCTTGTTGAGAAACCCGAGGTTCTTGGGTGGCTGTAAGCAAGGCTGTGGCGGTGCCTGATGCTGTCGCTATGGCTTTGAGCCGGGAGGGGAGAGTCAGTGCTTTGGGAGCTGAGCTGTGAACACGCTCCCATGTAGCATTAAAGGAATTTCTTTCTGGTATGATAACTTTCGCCAGAGTACAGCAGCGCACATAATCCTTTTGGCTACAGTCCTCTAATGGAGTTCTCTTTCTTTTTTTTTTTTTTTAACTTTTAAGCTCCTGTTCAAAGTCATCAGGAAAATAAAGTGATCCTGTCGATTTACTTTGTGTTCTTGCAGAGTCCAATGCTTGTGGAAGGGTTTAATGCAAATTACATTGCATATTTCAGGAGACTCAGTTTTATTCATTTAAATAGTATGCTGGCTAAAGGAAAAAAAGTGTAGACTGTTTAGTTTTCCTTCTGTTGTTTGTATACTCTCTGTGACAAACTCGGTTTGTTTGTTGTTGGGTTTTTTTAATTATCCTAGACTTAAAGAAAACACTGCTGAGAACGTCTGTACTCTGATTTTAATATAATTATTTAAGTCTTTCAATTAAGTAACTTTTTATAATCTCAGAATCCTTTTCAAAAAGGAGTATGCTACATTTGAAACTAATATAGAGCAAATTTAGCGGAAAGCTTCTGTAGTAAATCACTTCAGAAGCTGTATGTGTTGAAGCCTCAAAAGTAATTTATTTAACAGCAGCTTTCTGACGAAACTTTTGAACAAAACATAGTCTTTCTAATTGTTTTCACAGATGTTAATTAAACATAAGAAAGCATGCTCTGCAAAGCTAGTTCAGCACCTGATTTGCATAACTAGCTTAAATTTGAAAAACTCGATAGAGGAATTGAAATATGTTTTTCTGCTGGCTGACATAGATTCACAGAGCATGTTCTTTTGTGATGATTAAATTAATACATTAAATGTAGAAGACCAGTATATAAAGCTTTCCTATATCCTGAATATTAGTAGTTCCTTTTACATTTAAATAGCTACATTTAGATTTATTTTAGATTATTGTTAAAATCCTCCTTTGATCTCCTTTTGAAAATACACTTTCCTGGCCATGTGTGTTCTTGCCTTACTAGCTAAGAGCACAACTTTGCTTTTTAATCATTCAAACACCCGACAGCCTGGAAAGAAAGAAAGAAGAGTGTCAACAATTCAAACTCCTCTCTGCTCCAACAGGAGCTATGTTGCAGAGATCGTTTTAATATATGTTAAATTTGGTCATGTTCGGAACTGGAAGAACAAGAGTCAGATTTTTCTGTGGCCAATGACAGTTGCTTAGGGATAGCTGGGAGATGAACTGTAACTTCTTAAACATTAGAACCCTGAAAGAACAAAACTATTTAAAAACAAAAAAAGTCAAAACCAACCAACCAACAAACCCCATCAGCCCCCCCCCCCCCAGCCTACGGAAAATATTAAAAGTAGTCTTCAAAATCGTGCACATAACTAACCTGCTTTGTTGTGATCATTCTCCTTGCCTTCTCAATCTGCCCCTCCCGGTGTGTTTTTGTTTAGATATTAAGTGTAACAGCTGATAAAATCCCTGGGACATGGGCCCTTCTCTGTGTCTAATACAGAAACATCCTGGTTTTGATGAGATGAGGTATAGCGGGCACATAAATGTCCGTATTATGTAGTTAACTTGTGAATGATGGACATAAATAGTAAAAGTTAAAATCCAGCAAACTTCTACCAAAATGATTCTGGCCTTGAAGTGTTCTGTGAAGTGTCAGACTCGGGGAGTCGATGACAAATCAGCCTGACTTCATGGTACAGTTTCAAACTGTCCTGACATAATGGTACTGCTGGCTTGTAAGTACCTAGCAGATGTAACCACTGAGGTAGGTCTCCTTGCATTTGTTAGTGCTATTTGAGCTTTGGTAGCAATGTGCTATCGGATTTATTATATGACAGGCTGATGAGCAGCGTTTCTTTCTAATGCCATAACTGAGCCCATGTTGCTGATTAACTATCGGTTATCGTGTGGCTCGTGGGATTCGTGGCTCTGGATGGCAACCCAAAGGATACTGGTTCTCTGCACAGAAAGGAGTTTTACTTTAGAGATTTGTGTGCAAGAGCCACATTATGCTGTGGCTCCAAAAGTGGGATGACTGCAGGTCGGTAGAACAGAGGATTGTAACCTAAAGGAGCCCTTTGAGTTAAGTGTCTGGTCTTGTGAAAGAGAAATTAATTAGAAGCAATGATGTGTGGTTACTAAGAGTGCAGTAGGTTAATGAGTTCATTCTTTGCTGTGTTCCTTTCTGCCATGGAAGGTGACAGAGGCTTTAGAAGAAGGAGACAAAACACGCAGCTCTTCATCTTCTGAAGAGAGCTGTGAGGTATTCCTCCTGCCTAGCACTCAAATCAGCTGAAGAAAATTTGAGATGGTGGTAGTAGAAAGGAGGAAAAATAAAGAATTAGTTCTCACTGTTCTTGCCAACTGCTGGAGGCATCTGGACAAATTTGTAAATTGGCCTAATTTCTTGGGGTTCTTCGTGTGGTTCCCTCTACCCTCCCTGCCCTGCTGGGAAACGAAAGGCGATCATTTTTGTCTGCAAGTGGCCTGAAAATTATTCTTCGTGTGGCTGCTACTGTGAGGCGTTCGTTTTTGGCCCACCTCCCAGACCGGCCCAACGTAGCTCTCACGATAAGACAGGATACACTGACCAGGTAAGAGCGTGGCACCGCGGCTGCCTCGCGTGGCTTGTTGTGAGTTTACCAGCCCGCTGCCTTGCTCTTGTCCTGCTTCCCCGGTGGGTCAAGGCCAGTTCAAGGCTCTGAAGACTGACTCTCCGTGGGGTTGGGCCCATCTAGTTGAAGGAGTTCCTCTTCTGCCAAGATACAAACACCCCCCACCTTGGCTTGCTGCCTTTTCTAAATGCTAACTGGCAAGTGGGGTACGCTCTGGGGTGTGGGTATAATGGTGGTCTGTGAGTGGTGACTGGGCCATGGACGTGCTCCAGAATGATCACATATGGCCCCAGAAGTCACTGTTTTGGTTGGTTGGGGTTTTTTTCCTGATAATTAATTTAATAACGCATTTTTTCATAGTTCTTTCTCTCTGCACACATGTATGCATGCTGAAATAAATTCTCCGTGAAAACTTTCTCATGCAAACAAAAGCAAGGCGGCCCAAAACATAGCAACGAAAGCAAAAAGCAAAACGGCCGTGTAAGCTAACTAAGCTCTATTTTTATATTTTTTTTCTGGCTGGAAGAAACAAATTTCCTTGTGTAAATCTTGATGTTCTAGTATTTTTTTGCCATATACTGTGGTTTTGGGGCCAACATATATACTTAGATAAATATTCCAAATGCCAGATGTCAGCACATGCTGGGTAAGTGTTTAATAATCATGAAACCAAGAGCCCTTGGTCTATCCCAGCAGAAAGCGGTGTGATAAAGGAGAATTCTGCAAACAAAGCTGTAGTGAAGGGGTTCCTCCAGGGAAAGGCAGAGGATATGAGAGTTAATCAAATTTGCCTTAAGTCTAAAGGAAGTCTTTTTATATTTTCAGTATGCCCTGACCTTTTCAATCACTCATTACATGGGCTTTTCTTCTCCACTGGGTGTCTCTCATTCCTGGCTCTGATCACGAGAAGCCTTTGGTTGTGTGAGAGCACACCATGTTCACGCAGAGAAGTGTCATTTTGTAAACAATTCTGCAATTTATTGATTACTTCTAGAACAAAATAAACCTAAAAATTGAGACTAAAAAAACTCCAAGAGATTAGTTGGAATTGTGTACTGTGCTTTTCATCTATGACATTCTTCTGAAGTGGTTCTCCCGTGGTCACTACCTGCGCTTATGTGTCTTTACCTTAAGTGTGCCTTTGGCTTTTTACAATTACAGTTAAGAATTCTTAAAACAACAGTGATTGTATGTTGAGGGTGATCTGATTAAGCAGTCTTCCTTCTCTTTCGCTATTGCTTGATGTGCCAGAGGATTTGAAATGGAGCTTCTTCATTCAGACTTCAATGTTGCTATACACTTAATTGCTTCTCCCAGTTCTTTTGTTACGCTTGAAGAACATCCTCATCTACTGTTCAAAGCAGCTTTTACCAGCTCTTCTTTGCCTTCTAAAGATACTTCTGCCAAAAAAAAAGAAACTCAGCAGGAAGGTGCCACTACCGGTTGTAAGCAGCCCCATAGGGGTGTTGTAGAGCCCCAGGGATTTGCAGGCACACCACGGGACACAGCCTGGCACTTGCACAGACCCTCTTCCTCCCTGGAGCAAAAACAACAATTTGCAATAGAAACAAAACAAAACAAAAAAAGACCACTCATGTAAAGGCATGTCTCCATGGATGAAGATCCTGGGTAAATATTTACCTTTGAGAAGAAGTGATGCAGCATTACCTATTTGTGTAATAGCATTTCTGTAGCTATTACTACAGAAAGTGCAGCATTTCCTGTAGCTGTTATTACAGAAAAGCAACGCGGTGGAGAATCAGGCCCTCCATTTCAGTTCAGAGGCATTCTGAGCTTTGTTGAAGTGGGAGGGAAAGAATCTGGACTTGGATTCAAGTGCTAGGTCTTGATTGATGTTGGCTTTATCTCTAACTTCGCTCCAAAGATACTGCTAATATTATGAGTGTCAAAGTTAATAGCTTTTTTCCATCCTTTCTCATTTTAAACTTGCTTAGCAAGGAAGCATTTGCCAGGCTTGGAAAAGAGAAGATGATACCCTCCTTGGGTCAGTAAAGGCCCTGACTGCTTTAGAACAATTGTTGCGTTCTTCTCTCCCTGTTATTTTCCTAGCATTTATTTTTGGCTCAACCACTTCCTTCTGTTTTTCTGTTGTTACGAAAAAAAATGGCTTGGCTTTGGAACCTGCAAGTTCCATCAAAGTAGCGAAATCTATCACAGAAGTTGTCTGTCAGTGGGCAAAACAAAACTCCTTAAGCTTATATATTCTCCAAAATTCCCTGTACTCCAAAATAGCAGTAGCTATTTAAATTGTTCTTTTTTCATTCTAGAGCGCTCCGCAAGATTCAGAATTAGGCCAACCTCCTGGTAATGGGCACAGTTTAAAAAGGAGCCCCCAGGAAAACAGCACAGAAAGATCTGGAAGTCAGGACATCTCAGATCTTCTTCCTCCTGCTGTGCAACTGGCTGAGAGCATATCCCCATCAGTTCCAGGACCTACAAGGTAAGAAATGAAGTTTCTTCCTGTCAATAGAGTTGAAGCCCTGCTGCTCTTGATAGTTGGGGGATGTTCGTTAAGTTTCTGTTCTTGTGTAACTGATTTTCAAAATCTATCATCCTGATGATGATGCAGTCTTCAAAATAACCTGACAAAATAAGGCTACTTACTGTTTACCAAACTTTCTCGCCTTACTGCATAGCTATAAACAAGACTCCAGCTGTTGTAGTAACCCTTGACCTAAACTTCCTATGCTTTTTGCTTATACTAATAAACTCTCATCTGAGACAGAGAAACATGGAAATGTCTTTTGTAGTCATGTATGACTGTGAAATAAGATGTAATTGTAAACAATTGCAAAATGCCATGTATAACAATCCTGTTAAAAAGTACCAACCCAGCTAATATTTATTAGCATTGTACTCTTCTAAACATCTTAAAATTCACCTGATATTAAATAAATAGGACCACTTTCAGAGTTAAGGTATTCTTCAGTGCTGTTAAGGATGGCAGAAGGTAACGTAACCTGGATTTTATTAAATATCCCAAAGGAAGTACTTTGTCTGAAGCATTAATACTTATTACTTGAATAGTTGATTTTTCCCATGGTACTAGGGTATTCATCTGCTGCAATGAAGAAATTATCTCATGCCAGCACGATTTTAACATAGGGCTGAATACTTTCCTAATCATCAGTGTTACCTGGGATAGAATGATAGATACAGCTTGGGAAGGGTAGCAGTAACTTGCTGATCAATGTGTAGGATTTTTAGGCTGTGGACACCTTTTTAAGTTTTTGCATGAACTTTCTTTAAGATTGGAGAATTCACTGCAAAAAGATTGGCCGCATTCTTTTCAAGGGGCGTATGTGTGATTTGGGCCTTTTTCTGTTTCCACCAACCCTGGCTAATATTTCTGATTGCCACTGTCTTTGAAAGATGTAAACCTGAGAAAAAAACAAGAACAAACAGTAGCCAAGTAAAATATTTCAAATGCTGTGAAGTTAATGCTATCCCAGGCAATAAACTCTCCTTCTGCTGTTTCTTAATAAGAAATTATGAAGATTAAGCATTTCTTTACTGAGAGGGTGGACAGGAACAGGCTTCTTAGAGAGGTGGTCGATGACCCAAGCCTGTCAGTGTTTAAGAGGCGCTTGGACAATGCCCTTAATAACATCTTTAACTTTTGGTCAGCCCTGAACTGGTCAGGCAGTTGGACTAGATGATCGTTGTAGGTCCCTTCCAATATTCTATTCTATTCTATTCTGAAATTACTGATGTCGTGCAACAGTTTGTGGCAGTTTAAGTCCAAACACAGGTATTCAATAAGATCATAATTGACCACATGAGGGAAATTTCAGGGAAACTTAGAGACGTGACATAATCTAAAAAGACTTACCAAGAAAAAGCAGTTTACTTTCTGGAAGGGATAGTTTGGCTGTGCTATGGAGCTCTTACAGTTCAGTAGGTTGCCATACTTCAGTACACACACAGGAAGATATTTACTATTAATGCTATTTCTTCTGACTGCCACTAGCACATCTTAATTATTTACCGAAAATAAAGTCTGAGCGAGACTAAGACTGCAAAGTCAATTTACAATGATAAAGGTATTTAGGCTTAAAGTTTAAAGTGATGAAAGGTTGCACGTCTTTGCTAGAGATGTATGACTATTTCTCTTCCCATGTGGCATCACTTTACTATCTAGCACCAGGTCTATACATGAAACAGCTCTTCCTTGGATGAGTTCCTTATGTCTTTGAGAGTGTCTCTCCATTTTCATGTCAAATGAGAAAAGCCACAGATGTCATTCACACTAGTTAGAAAAAATTGAGTTTGCAGTTGTGATGTAAACTTGGACAGGAAGAGAATTTTAGATGCATGTTTTGTTCGTATGTTATTACAGTTAACAAATACTACAAGCTTGTAGTTTCTCTTGACAGTATTGTGCATAATCACTATATTGTATGTGTGTGTAATGGTGAGTAACCATGCTGTCGGAGCTGAAGAAAATATAAATTTATTGTAAGCTACCTAAAATATGATCCATTGTGATTTGTGACAATAAAATAGTCATTTTCTGGTATTCTTATCAATACACAGGTTGTATTATGGAAAGGGGGAAAGAGAGTTGGGGGGAGATGATGAGTATTAGCAACTGTTAAATTTTATATGTAGGCCTATCATGACTAACATTCCTAAAAACTAGTTGTTTGTGAAACCGCAAAATGACAGTTCTTAGACTGTGTACTTAGAACTGCAACACCCGTACACCCTCTGACTGACAGCATTTGTACCAGCATCCACCTAATACAGCGTTTGTGCTACTAAGACCTGCCTTATGTACTGCCTCTATCCTGTGAATGAAGCAGCAGAACTCACCTCAGGGGGCTTAAATTATATATGTTCTTCTTGTTTCTCAAGAAGCATCTCTGTACAGTTACATTCTTGTCCACATTTTAAGGAAGATATACCAGGAAACTGGTAGGGACAGTAACACTGTAAAACACTCAAAATGGAAAATGTGCTTTCAACTCCCTGACCTAACACTGACTCCCAGGAGTGAACCTTATCAAAGTAATTAATCTTTCTGAATTTCATTTTCTGCACCTGTAAAATGGGTATAGAATATTCACAGTTGTCGTGGTTTAACCCCAGCCAGCAACTAACCACCAGGCAGCCGCTCGCTCACCGCCCCCTCCGGTAGGATGGGGGAGAGAATCGGGAGGCCACACGAAGGAAAACCCATGGGTTGAGATAAAAACAGTTTAATAATGGAAATAAAACAAAGTAGAACAGTGATAATAACAATGATAACAACAATAACAGAATATACAAAGCAGGCAATGCACAATGCAACTGCTCACCCCGACGTGTCCCGAACGAACCATGTGTGACGAACCCCAGAGCCCCCCCGTCCCCCCAGTTTTATACTGAGCATGATGTCACATGGTATTGAATAGGGTCAACCGCCCCGGCTATGCTCCCCCCCAGCTCCCCCTGCATCTGGCAGAGCATGGGAGACTGAAAAGTCCTCGGTGCAAGCACCACCCAGCAACAACCAAAGCATCAATGGGCCATCAACGTTCCTTTCATTACCAAACCCGAAACACAGCACCCCCTCCAGCTACTGGGAAGAAAGTTCACTCTGTCCCAGACGGAACCAGGACAACAGTGTAGTACGTTAAAGAGGAAGAGATTCTTAGATGTCGCCAGAAAGCAGCAAGAAGTAGGCGGAGATTTAAACTTTCTGACATTCTTGCTCCATTCATTTGTAGAAATGTAAGGAATTCAGGTACACCAAATCAGAGGGCCCCATATAAGAGTCCTGAGGAAACAGCTTTCCATCACTTCTGTGATGTTTGGTCCATTTTTAAAATTCAAAATACATAAAATCAAGGAGGGGACTTTGAGAGAGGGGAGGTTGTTTTACCCTGGTTAGCAATATCTTCCTCTGCTTCTGTCTCCAAGAAAAATAATAGTAGGTGGCAAATCATATCAAGCAGCCAGGAATGAAGCTGTATTCATCCATGCAGCAGGATTTTGTTGCTCCCACCCAATCTGGTGAAAACTATTATTGATGAAATGTATGTGCAGTCACAGCTAGGAAAGAAGGAGGATGAAATTCTGGGGGTTTTTGTGGTGGTATGAAGAAGGAAGTGTCAGCTTCAAGTTCCTCCAGCCACTCAAATGTGGGAAACCATTTAATACAGCCTGCAGGCAGATCTATATCACTGTCAGTACTGGAAGGACATGGTAAACTTCTCAGAGACTCATCACCTGAATATTTGACCTGAGACTTTTTTAGAATTTATCATGGGTCTCACATCTTCGTAAGGGTTGACCTTTGTATCTTCATCCTGTGGGCAAGGTTGGGCAATCTGCCCTCGAAACAAAGCTACAAGGTCTTGGCTGAAGACCTCACCGTGGCTTTTAACACAACAAGGAATGGCCTGTCTTACTGGTGGAGTCTCCCTTGAGAATGCAGAAATCTATTAAACGTGTTGCAAAACTTATATGCTGACTTTGGTGTACTGGGACAAAGCAGAATTTAACCCTCAAATTACTGTATCCATGCAATTATTTTTCAAAATTTGCCATTGTTTGTACTGATGCTTTAGCATATTGTAGGACTTGCAACAGCAGTTTTTCAAAGTATTTATTTTTTAAGAAATTCATAAGATTCTTTTTTCAGGAAACATACTAGATGGGCAGGAGCTCAGGCAATTACTTTTTATTTAGCCTTACTCCTGGAACTGCTGGCACATGCCTGTTTTGGATGGCTTCTAAGTTATAACCTGCCAAAATAGAAACGGAGACAATGAACGGAAATCTTTGAAGTTTCAGAATCCAGGCTGTTTATTTTTAACTCGCTCCCGTATGCTGCTTTGAACGCATCTTTTCCACTCTGAAGTGAACTCTTACAGTCTTAAGAGTGTATGACCTGCCATCTTCAGATGGAGTATCTCTGTGTGGAAAACTACCACGTTTGCTTTTTCCCAGTCTTCTGGGTGGCTTTCTTCCATCCTCCACAAATTCTCAGATATTGTTTCAGTCACTTTGAAATTCTTATGTTTTGGAATTCAAAACGCCTGTGACTCTTATTTTAAAATACTCTGGTTTAGTCCAATTTTTTTTACCTGTTTCTCACTAGTCCTGTATGCTAAAAGTAACACCGTCAGCAATTAATCTGTAACCTTTCCGTATGAAATAAAAATGCTGAAGAATTAGAATAGTTAGGAAGCCCGAGGCTTGCTGACATCGGTGTCTGCGCGAGAGGTAACCATGCCTTTCGCCTGGCGCACACCCAGAGGAAAACGCCTGGGGAATCCTTAGCTGGACAACTCTACCCCAGAGAAGCGTTTTTTCCTGCAGGTTTAGGAAGCGGCAGATGCAGCCATTTAAAAGGAACACACCCAGAAGTAGTTCAGGGGAATGAGCACTCTCCGTGGATGAACTTGGCCGCTGTCCCACCGGGAGCACCGCGCACAGGTCCTGCGGGACCCCCCGAGCCGCGGCCGAATGACGGGCTGAAGCTGCCCCGCATCCCGCGGGACCGTCCCGGTCAGCTGCGGACTCTCCAGGTAGCTTGAACGGAGACCGGGAGCCGGTTGTGGAACTGGAACTGAAGATCTGACCACGTTTGCTTGCTGCAGCAGTAGGACAGCCTGCTTTTTTAGTGTTAAACTCCTTTAGTTCGGTCATACTTAAAATATTGCAGGCCCCGCATTTTATTCTGTGTATGGAGCAAGGAGGTGAAAAGTGATTGGGGGTGGGGGGAGAAGGGGAGGACAGTTCCCAGGAGGATCACATAGGTCGTTATTCCTGCTTCACTTTTTCCTGAAAGCTTAGATACACAGGGAGGGTGGGGGAAGCTGGCTGCTGTTAGCAGCCCTTTAGCGATGATGGATTTCTCATGTGTTTGTTTACACTGAAAAGTTCAAATCGTGACTTGCTCTGCCTCTAAAACTCTTGACATTTTTTTTTTTTTTTTTTAAAGGGAATGTGGAAATTATTTCCATGTTCCTAATTAACTTTCAATACCTCTTAGGGACAGATTAAAATGCAGGATTCTTTAAGGTAACTCACGTCCTCCAGTGCAGTGTGTCCAAATCTGTAAACTCAAAATGTAGAGGCTGATCTCTCATGTGTCAGGGGAGACAGAACAGGAACACTTGAGAAGCAGCTATATGTGTGCCAGGGTTGCGGAGCTGGCTGTGCATTTGTCTCCTTCAGTGCTTTCTAAATTCATCCTCAGATTTCAGGCTCTTATACCCCTGGGAATATAATCACTCAGGCTCCGAGTTACACCAGTATGGGTAGCAACCGCCCGTGACCTCTGGGTTTCATAGACTTCAGCACTTGGTGTTTTTCCCTCACAAGTGTGACTGGGTTGGAGAGGCTGCCTGTCCTTTCAACAACTGCTGCCTGCTTTAGAAGGAAAGCAAAGGAATAAGGAAAGGAAATTTTAAATTATCTGCGATTTTCTGTTGTTGGATCATAATTTCTTGTTGTTCATCAAGTAGGCTTACCATCTTTGGGCATCTCTACCCCCAACCCCTCCGCACCCCCCCTCAGATAGTAAAGGCCAGAGAGCTTTTGTCCAGTTGCTGCTGGTTTTATCCTCTGTCCCTTTGCCTTTGCTGTGGATGGCAAAACAGAGTAATGGCAGTTGCAACTTCAAGTGTTAATAGCTGGTAGATTGGGTATGGCTCTTAATCCAGAAGTATTTATGGTAGATGCACCATAGCTCATTGATTTCTTAACATCCTTTATAGCTTCACACTCTAAACACAAACCAAGCAGAGCTGTCCTAATAAACATCACAGTAACTGGGCAGTACTCTTAAATTGTTCTAGGATAATTTGAACTTGCCATAATATATTCTGAAGGTGGAAGAGGTTAACTACAGATATTAAAAATTAATCGGTAAACTTGCAATGTGCTTCCAAACAAGCAATTTCTCAGTAATTATTTATGCAAAACAAACACTTCGGACATATAAAGATTTAACTCATTGTTATTTGATGTTGTAACTGGAAGGATAGCATTCATATGGTCGGTATGTTAAGGACTTGAACTTGCAAATCCTTAATTGTGTGCTTAACTTCTAAGATAAGGGAAAAGTTCCCTTTGATAACTCTTGAGTGCAGTGGGACATTTGCGTATTTCAAGTTACATATGCTCCTAGAGCTTTGCATGACTGCATTTTCTTTTTTTTTTAACATATCATCAGTTATGTGCAGCAATTATTCCTAGCAAAATTACTCTTTCTGCCCTAAGCTCTATGCGAACTATGAGGAACTCTAATGTTCTTTCATGCTTTGTCATTTGCATGTTTTGTTTTAAATATTACCCTACAGTATTAATTTTCCCTTAATAATATCAAGCTAGTTCAGATTACAAACAAAAGAGATCAAGTAACCACAAAAGAGAACACATTTTATTTTCCTGTATTTAAAAAACCCCAACTTTTAGGGTCATAGCTTTATGTTGATCGTATTGAATAGGTCATCTGAAAAGACATGCTCCCTGCAGGTAATTATTGATTGCTAATACATTTTCATGTAGATCGGGTTTTACTTAGGGGAAATATCTTCAGCATGTGGTGTCATTTTCCCTGTAGTGTTATTCCCTTTAAAAAGAGTGGGAGATAATGGGACTAGGTGTGACCTTAAGAGGTCATCTAGTCCATCCTTCTGCCCTAAAGCAGGATCAACTGTGCTTAAGTCATTCCCAACAGATGTTTGTCTAACCCCAGCAGTGTCTTGCAGACAGAGAAGCAGGATTACAAAAAATGAAAAGGAAGCTGTAGGATAAGTTCCCTATGTAGCTTTCCTCGTTACTTACATCAGAAGGAGAAACATAAATGGGGATATCCAAACAGGTCAGTCTGGATGTATCTTATTATGATTGGAAACTCGAACCTTTCAATTCTCTGTTATGTCCTGAATAAAACACTGAAGCAAGCTGAAGTAGCACAGATGATGAATGTCTGCTACTTCATTCTAAAAGTGATAGTTTAAGTTGTTGTCACAGCATGTGCCAGCACTGTCATTTTAATTCTATTCAGCATGCATTAATTACAAAGTTATCCCAATTCCTTCATCTACTCCTGAGTAAAATGAACAAGTTTTCAGCATTATCAAACACCAGAAAAATTGTTTTATTTGATTTGTAATGCTGAATAGCTTAGTTCATAGGATTGTCATCTGCCCTTGAACCTGCTAAGTCACAGGTTTACTACTATGACTCTTTACAAAGTTGCTACCAGCATGCCAGTAGATAGTTCATGGGTTTAGCAATTGTATTCAAGAAAACTTAACCACTTCAGACATGTTTGGAACTGTTTCATATTTAATAGCTGCAAATAGAAGCCTAATGTAACAAAAGTAATATCTGTAAAGATCTTAAAGAAATTCCAGTCAGCCAAAATCTGTAAAATGCAAATATATAACGATGTGTGGTCTGTATGATGAACATATTACCAATGTTTCAATCCCGGATTTATTACCATGCTTCTCCTAACTCAGTTGACAAATGGGATTAACGAGTAAAACGAATCAGAGGTTAAAGATAAGTGATAAGGAGAAACTAATTGTAGGTGGTGTTCTCTACTTTTTCCAACACTCAGTTTCACAGAGGTTAGAGAGCTTCACACATGCCCTCCCTCCCCCTCCCCCCACTACCTGCACCCACATTTGTTCTTCCCTTGCACACCTTATCTCTGGTAGGAGCATGCTTCCAGGTGGAAGAACCCTGGGCACACAACTGCTAATGAGCAATTTAATCAGTAAGAAGATAAACCTGCAACAAGAACAAAAAGCCGGAATGGGAATTGACTCCCACTTTTCCATCCCCTCCCCAATTCAGTGTTGTGGTTTCTGCCCCTCCTCTTCTAATTAAGAGTCCCTGAGTGCAAAATTAATGTCAAATTATAAAGTCTATTCCCTCCTTAGGGAAAGCCTCCTGGCATCTCCTTGTTGTTTGTTCATGTCCCATCATGCCCCATGTTGTCAATGATCCAACAAATACCAGATATTGCATTGCCACCTGTGTGGTTCCCACTGTCAGTAAGTTTTATATGGATAGGTGTTTTCAGTGTGCTAGGAAAAGAAAAACTTCTGGGCAAAAGAATTTTTAAAAGTTTAAATAAAATGTATTAGTGTTACAAATTAAATGTACAAACTGATGCCAAGCATTGCTGAAACGTGGCTAAACCATAAATTAATTGTATGGTATAGATATTTTACCTTAGATTTGAGGCTTACCCTAAATATAGGCAAATTTCAATAGCTCTTTAAAGACTAGTTCATTTTCCATTGTAATGACTCTGAAGAAGGTTTTTAGGGTCTAAGACAGGCTCCAGTTCAGTTTTACATGCAGCCCTCTCATAAAGAAGTTGTTGCATTGGGCAGTTCTCAGTGGAAGGAGGGATTTTAACCCCACCTGGAAGTGCATTTTGTGCACTGTAGCACAGCCCAAGAGCGTGGGGCTTCAGTGCTGCTTCGACGGTTACTGAAGGGGCAGAGTTTGTATAAACACAGACCTAAACTGCCGGGACCTGAGAGCTGGCCCTCACTTTTCGGTCAAGTATTTTGTGCGTAAAACTTGGGGAGAGAAGGGGAGAGAGGCTTCTCCGATTTCTGGAGATTACTTAAAATCTGATCTACGCTCGGCCTTACAGAAGGTGTTTTAAGCATCTTTTATAACTCCAGTTTGTAGGGCGCTTTGAATTTCTGAAATGTAGCCCGTTACCGCGAAGCTGTGGCAAAGCTCCAGCGATGGGCTCGCCGTGCACGAACTCTCTCCGTGCAGCTATGGAACTAGGCTGCACCGCTGCCACACTGACCGCCGAACATTTGATAACCTGTTGTCTGTATGTCTTGCTTTGGATGGGGGGGAGGGTGGGAGGTTTATTTTTTTCATGTTAAGTAAATGATGCCCCTTGCTCCTACGTACAATTCCATGTTCAGTTTTGAATTGCTCTTTCATTCCACATTCCCTAAGGCAATGAAAATATGCCCAGGCTTCCCAGGGGAGGTGAGGGAGAGAACAAGGTTAACCTATTCCATCACCTACAAACCTAGGTATGGAAACTGAGGTCCACACAGTGCACGTGAAAAATACTAAAAATAACTTCTCCTTCTCTGCAGTTAGTGTATCCACATCATCTCTGCTTCCATCTATTCTGTCTTATCTTTAATGGGTGGGGAGAGAGATCATACAAATGGTTATAGCTTATATGCACTGAAATCAAACACTGCAATAAAATGACCTCATAGGGCGTGTATCATTGTATGGGAGGGTGAGACCTTTGACCTTTTGGTGAGGATCAACTGTGCTGATTAGTTGGAGAAAACATTCAACAGACGGGCCCTTCTTAATCTTCTGCTACACAGTAAAAGTATAGCCAGATAACAGTTACTGTGAATTGCAGGGCCTTTAGCTTTGCACAAAATAGAAGCAGAAATTACAAACCTTTCTTTGAGGTACTAGTGGTTTTTCCAGTATTTTTGTCACTTTTTTCCATGTTGCTCCCTTAGCCTGTTAGATGTGTGTCCCCTCTCCCCACTCTTATCTAAGACAGATTTTGGAACGGTTAAAATGCATGCCATGCGCATGGTGGCTGTCAGGTAGGACTGGAGACGTGTTTTCCAGAGTAATGAGCATTTAAATCACTGTAATGTGTGTCTGATGGTTTAGCTCCTGAAAGCAGATTATCAGCTTCTCAGTGCATGTACTGCATGGCTTCGAAACGTCAATGGCACAAATTGATTTTATTCTTTGCTTCATTTTCTTTATTGACGTGAAACGAATAAACATTTCCATTGATTGGCAGCATCAGTAATGAAGGCATCTGTAGCTACAGTGCTGAAGATTTATCCAATCCAAATTCAAGCACGGTGTCTTCAGAGGTGGCAGGACAGAACAGTATCTTGCAAGAACATGGAGGACAAACAGGCTCTGATTTCTTAAAGAAAGAACATGCCAAAGAACATGTCACAGCAGATCTTACAAGCAACAATGACAAGTTACGAGCCTCAAATTGCAACAAAGCAGCACCATCCCCAGGTCCAGTGAATGGCAAAGAAGAGGGAATAGCACATGCCATATCTGTGGACAGAGGCCCAAAATGTGACGATATTGCTGCCACTTCTATGAAAAACAGTGAGGATGATCCCAGAAACCCAAGCCTGGAGCCCAGCCCTCCTGCAGCAATTACAGAAACGCAAGGAGTCACACAAATGAGTTTGAGTGAATTGGGATTGCTCCGGCAGAAGGAACAGCTGGGTGGCATGAGGGAACCACATGTCGGCACATTTCCCCAGGGTAAAGAAGCAGGAGATTATTTTACTGCTCAGGAGGCCAAGCAGGAGCAAGGAGTTTTGGAAGTAGGTCAGCCGCAGACTGTAATGCAGCAAGGTAGACAGAACACAGATGGTGGAGAGGGTCTGCTAATGAAAAAGGAAACCTTAATCCTAAATTATCCAGCAACAGGAGGCTCAGACAGTGAAAAATTTGGAGCAATTGCGAATGCTCAGGGCTTCACTGAGATCAGTGAAGTCTGTAATCTACAGATGGGGGCTGTAACAACAGCTAAAGGGGACGAGACAAACCCAGCTCTATCTGGAAGCAAAGGGGAGCAGTCAGAAGCCTGTACTTTAATGTCAGAGTTGCCTTCTAACCCCCCAAATCTCTTCCTGGTACCAAAGCCTGAAGAGCCTTCAAGGGAATATGTGCCTGGAAATGACTCTGAAGATGCAATGAGGAGTGAGGCAGTGAAAACAGCCTCTGAAAAAACTGAACCCATTTTTCAAAGAGAGCTTCAAAAGGAGGATGAGCTTGTTAGTGCTGAGCATTTCAGTGTGCCTTTATCATTTAAGCAAGAGGAAGAACAAAAATCAGCTGTCACAACTGAAAGCCCAAAAGATGAAGCCAGTGGCAATGAAATTATAAAAGCTGATGATGTGTCTAGAGAAAGCACCACACTTTCTGAAACAGAAAGCGTTATCAATCCCACCGAGGAAAACTCCCTGGTAGATAAAAGATTATTACTGGAAGAGTACTCATTAAGTACTTCTCTGAGCAGATCCACAGAGCTGAATCAAAAAGAAACCCTGGTGAATGTAACAGGAGAAAAAAACAAAATCAGAACAGAGGAGGCACGAGTGACAGAAACCGGTGAATTACCTGAGGGGTCAAGTGGGGCAGAAAGACAACTATTGAACTCTGTTAGTGGCCACCACCAGGACATGGGAAATACCCATTTGGGACACAATCCCGAAGAATTCAGTCTTTGTGAAAAGACTTCAACAGGTGACCTAAGGGAAGAAGCTGGGGAAAAGCCTCTGAATTTAGACAGTAACTTTAAATCGCCTGAAGACAATTCACCCTCTCTCGGTTGTAAACCTGAACAACAAATGAGTAAAGAGAAAACAGCTGCCACAGATGACCTGGAGAATAAGCTTGCGGCTTCACCGCAGTTTCCAAGGGAAGAATGCCCACTGAGTTTTGATTGCTTTAACACTGAAGCAGAAGACAAAACTTCGGGCCAGCCAGGTTGTAACGGGACTGAAAAGGTTTGTTTAGCCGGTGCACACAGTTCACCGCTTCTTCACTCTGAGAACAATAATATTAAGCAGAGTAAGCAGGATGAATCCTGGGAAAAGGCTTTTGCTAGACAAACTGTGTTAGAATCTGAATGCAAAACTGAAAGTCAAGAAAAGCCTGAGAGCTATAGCAAGTCAGAAGAAAGTGCAAAAATGTCCAAATCAAAACTCGAGCTCCAGGGCTTAAATGAATTGGCAGGGACTATGGATCGCGTGGCTGTACAAACTGAGGAGACCTCACGGGTTTCAGAAACCAAAGAACAGATCGGTCACATCACTCAAGTGCCTCGCAGCAATCCAGAGCAGGGACCTGCAGCTGCAGCTGCACAAGGCAGTGCCATGGATGGTAAAGAAAATGAGGATATTCAACAGGAGAAGCACCAAACTGCGGTGAAAAGTTTCGTGGAGGACAAAGATTTGGCACTGAAAAGTGAATGCAAATCGGATGTGCTGATGCAAGCTGAGCAGGAGCAAGTGCCTGCAGAAAGTCACAGAAATACGCCGGTGGCTTGCTCAGAAACCTCCCAGGCTGTAGTTGGTAGTTCAGGACTCACTCCTCAGCAAGTTCAGGTGGAGGAAGGGGGCGACAGCCCCATCAGCGAAAACGTCTGCGCCTCTGAGAGTGACACGTGCGGCTCTTCTGAGGCCCTGGAGTGCAGTATCAGAGAATTGCAGGAAAATGCAGGTGTTCCAACTGCTCTTCCCCAAGCAGAGCAAATGGAGAAGTCAGTGTCTGTCGCTGGTGACAGTGGCTGGATTTCAAATACAGGGCTCGAACAACAGAAGCAGCAAAGCAGTCTGACAACTGTCGCAAGAGCAGACCATCAGGAACACAGAGAAAGGGCTGTAGGACCTGAACGGCCATTGGACCTAAATAATCACAGCAACATACCAGAAATAACTCTAAACGTTTCAAATAATCTTAATAAAGAATCTTCTGTGGTAGGTCCAGCATCGATCCAATGCGACTCTGACACAGCAAAAGAAAAGGACAAGGATAAAAGCAGTGCCGTGGTGTCAGAGGATATGTGCAGCAGTGAACACGGGCAAAATATTTCTGGTGTGACCATGCTTAATTTGCAAGATTGCAACGAGCAAAACAAAACTGATCTCAAGGCAAAAGAAAACTGCCTCAGTAAGCAAAACTCAAACAAGCCCGAGCAGGATAATAATTCTTTGATCTCAGCTAGTCAGCATGAAGCAGCATGTCATAGCGATACATTTTCTAAAGAATCTGACAAGAATGAACAGCTAGGCAGCATATGCGGGATAAAGGATAATACTGGTGAAAGCCGTGCTGCTGCTGCTATAAATGCTCTTCCAGGGACACAGAATTCGCCAAGTGCCACTAACATATCAGAGGCTTTGCCAAGTGATACAGAAATAGCACATACTTCTGATAATTCTGAGAAAAATGATCCTCGAATATCTCCTCCAGAAACCCAAGGAAAAATGCCATTAATGGCAAAAAACTTGGAAAAGATTGAAAGTCTGACTGCTGATGGGGAAATCATCCGGAAAGATGGAAACATGGAGATAAGTTGTGAGGACAGTGCTTCTGTCACAGGAACAAACAATATGAAAACTGATAAAACTCCAGGGGCACAAGGATCTCCTTCACCATTACAGGCAGATGGGGAAATAATTCCCACTGATAAGTCATATAAATCCAGCTGCATTCAAAAGACACCAGAGGAGCCTGGTTATTGTCAAGCAAATTTTACAGCCCTCTCTACACGGACCTCTGCACTCAGCCATCCTAGCCAGCAACCTGGAAACAATATGAACAACCGTGCTGGGGGGGAATTACTAAATAATGAGCTGGAAGTTGTAGCATGCCAAAATGCCTTAGATGGTAACTCTAATTTGCAGATTGCTGCAGGTTCTCAGGTGTCTGTGCACTTAGGTCCTTCACCCAGGGGAAGCACAGGTAAAGCAGCAAATTCAGAAAACAGCTCTGCGGGGAGTATGCGTGTTAATAAAAAAGATGTTCCAGACCAAAGTTTTCAGAGTGATGGAGACAGGAGTTTAGCCCTGCCAGAGACTTTAAATGCGGGGCAGAGTACTGGAAACTTATCACAGTTCAATTCTGAGAAGCTGAAGAAAGAGCTATCTGCAATTAAATCCAAAGAAAGAAAAAGTGAGGTAAACTTCAAAGAACAGCAAAGTGACAGCTCAGCAGAGTCTCTGTTAGCTCTCCCTACTCTGGAAGGGAAGCTGCTGAGCCTTTCATCTGTTGGTAAACAAGAAGGCTGTAATGAGGAAATTGCAACCAATATCTGCGTAGATGACAAGTACGGTAAGATCTTAGAGAAACCCGGGAATTCAGAAAAAATGGTAGAGCTTTCAAAAGAGAATAACAGCGTAACCAGGGCAGAGACCAGTATTTCCGAGCAGTCTGCAGAGAACTCTGGAAGGGAGCATGAGGCTCTGACCTGCAGCTCTCTGGACATTGGCTCCAGCCTCCCAGACTTTAGGGAGCATATCAGCCAGATATTTAAAAAAACTGTCCACAGCACACTGAGCACTGAATTACCCCAACTTTTGTCTGAAAATCATGCAGCCTTCAAGCAGAGTCCAGTGGCCAAGGATACAGCAGAACTGTGTGGTGCTGAGAACTTTTCTGAATCAAACAAGGTGGGCAAAGGAGGTCCCGAGAGCACCTCAGAATCAGAGGAGCAAGAGTTGTCTTTAGCTACTGAGTCTTCCTGCAAAGCTGCCGAGGGCAAATCTCTGCAACCAGAAAACACAGTGGCAGAGCTGCCACCAGCAAGTCTCCAGGACACTGAGAAAAACAGGCTGCCCGGTAGCTGTTTAGAAGTGGTCCCTGGACTGGATGGCACTACACCTGCTGAATGTGCTCTGGAAAATCTGCAAAAGCCAGACAAAACCACTGAGCATCCGGAGAGCGGTGAGATGGAAAGAAAGGTAGGCGTGTGTGCTAGTGGCGTTGATCCTGAATCGCTAATGAGCTTAGAGATAAAGAAGCAAGGACCGGCTTCATGTGATGGGGCAGCAACTGAGAACTTCCCTGCATATTCTGACAGTAAGCAACAACCCACTGTAGCTGTTATCCCTACAGGCGATGTACAGAAGAGGGACTTAGAAGGTGCTGCCACTGCAGAGGGAAATAACTTAATTACAGAGTGTAATGCAGAACCAGTTTCATCTGAAGAGGATGTAAGTCTTCCTACTGAACAGTGCCAGGATCCTAAGCCAAATGAACTGGAGAAAAGTGAGTACGGTGATCCAGACATTGCCAAGAGCATCTCTGACATGGCAGCTTCAGCACTTGTCCCGGGAGAATCTTACAATCATGAAAAATTGCCAGACAATTTTAATGTGTCACCTGGGGAAAATCAGGAGACACACATTCGCAGCAATTTTATGCATGACAGTAAGTCTCAGAATGACATGCAGATGATACCGGATGATCCAGTAAATAGGAAATGCTTGGAAACATTGGAAAATTCGCAAGATGCACAGCAAGAAAAGAAAGTGGCCGTGCATGGGTTGATAGATTACTTAAAAAACAAAGTAAGCCAGGATGATTGCTTGCAAGCCGACTCTAAACTAGAATGTAGCAAGATGACTGAGGGAGGTGTAAAAGAGAACAGTGACACAGTGTTAAGCACAGCAAAGACAGGTAACGAAAAAACTAGAGACATCCCTGAAACAGGTACTGCAAGGATGTTAGTCACTGGTGAAGGTGACTTAGCTATAAACAGGAGCACTGAAGAGCAGGAGACAGACCTGTACAAAAATCACTCTCCAACCATTCCTGTGATGGAGCAGGGCGAGCATTCTGCATATACAGATCTCACTGTTGCTGAAAATCAGCCGAGCAAGATGAATTCAGAACGTGAAAGCTCACTTCAGGATGCCAAAAGAAAGCTAAGAAGAACTGAGCCTAAGAACCTTGACCTCAATGAACTTCAAGACGTCGCTGTGGCAGGATTACCTACTGAAAGGTATTTACTTTAAATTACTATGTGAAATGGTTGTCAGGACCCCGGGGCTTGATAGGGATACAATTTTCAAGGCGGGTATCCATTGTCTGGGCGGTTTAAGAGGGCATGGCACTTACTCTGTTCTTAAAATTCCATTAAATTTCCTTTGCTTCTAAATGTGGACGATGTGGAAGAAATTTGAAATGATTTGTAAGGGCAGAGGGGTCCTAAAAGCTGAGAAGCACAATTCTTGCCTGTTCCATCTGCTGGTTCAGATTCCTGCCCTTACCTGTGTGGATTTGCTTACGCTTCCCAGTGTTCACATCTCGTAGCCTAAAGTTAGGCAAACAAATAGCACTTCCTAGCCTTAAGTTAGTAGGCTTTTGCCTAAGTTTTGGTGACCCAGTTAAATGAGACCTGCAGCATTCACATGGTGGATTGCTGTATTTAAAAACAAGCCTACAGTATAACCCAATTACTCACACTGTTAGTTGTCTAGGCCTCCCTCTTATCCTCCCGTATAATATAATTGTATTGACAGAGCCTTTGATCACTGTGTTATTCAGTGTTTCTAATGACATGGAGTTGTTTCAGATGTGAATTCTTCTTAGCTGGGATTTGTGGAGCCTAAGAGTTGTTGTTTTTTTTCTTTTCCAAAACTAGCAGTAACTGCTTTAATAAAGTTAAGACTTCTTTTTGTGAGTTTCTACTTTGCTGTCTGAATTCTCAGTTTGATGTGCAGTTAATTCAAAAGAATTATGACCTTAGAACAGGTGCTTTCCCTTTATCTAGCAGTGTCACTGCTTCCCCTGTAACCTCGGCAACTCTCTGCACGCTGTCCCTCTCCTTCCCGTACTGGAGGAGGCAGCGATAGCTGTAACTGCCAAGAGACAGCAGCGGAGCAGAAAGGTACAGTGAAAAGCTGAACTTATTTCAGACAACATCAATGAATGGTCTGCATAGATGAGATCTTTCTAAGTATTGCCAAAAAATTAGATGATACTAAGTGAATGAGGAGGGAAAATGTTTTAGTGCCACATTCCTTAAAGGTTAAAATGATAAAACCATATTGTAAGTGAAAATACCTGAAGCGTTTCTGTTGTTGTGAAAATGTGGGGGAGTTCTTCCTGTTGTACATGAGTCTGGGACGGAGACTGAATATGATCTAATTGTGTGAGCAAAATGTACCTTAGAAGAATATTAGAGGTGTTGGAAGTCTGAACAGCCGTATGACTTTCTCTTTAAGGATCTGTCTATAAAATGACAGGGAAGTGAGACCCTGTTATTTCTCTCTAGCTCCTTTCCTTTCGTTTTGTTTCCCTTTATATGATGGGAAGCTTCACAGTGGGTAGCTTTGAAATTACCAAACAAATTGCTGGCATGGCCTGGTTCGGAAGCCTGAAGGGACTATGGGGCAGTACACGCATATATCTACTCATGTGTTTTATATCAGGGCGGGTATCATACTTTAAATAAATACCTGTGGCAAGCAGGGCAGGGTTCTTGAAAACAGCTGCTGGCAATTCATGGAGTACTTGCTTAATACTTGCATATGCTTTAAGAATTCATTATCACCTGTTTTTCCAGTGTGAGGGTTTGTATCAACAGGCAGCTGCTACTTTTGGACTGCAGCTGTAAGTGGTGTCGCACACATACCGAGCGTGCACAGGCGCAGGAGGTACCGCGGGCAGGGCCCTACGCGGTTGCGGTGTTGCAGACTTAAACACTGGGGACTCTCAGAGGTAGAGGGGAGTCTCTGCTTTTGATCAGGCTCGTTTCCTAGAGCAATATGCGTTTATAATACAAAAGAGAAGTAGAAAGCATTAGTTGAGCTGGCTGGTCTGTCTTCAGCGGGTCCAACACAGTTTTCTTCTGAGCTTAAAACTGGTTTTGTATGGTTGAATTTCAAGCTGTACTCCATACCCTGTATACTCCCGTCACAACACTTACTGCTGCAGAGTGGTTTCCAGTTGTTTATTGCCCTATAGTCCTTACAGAGGATAAACTACTAGAGCCATTCAAAAAAAGGTGCACATTTCTAAGAGCTGACTGTGAGGATTTGGGCCTGATGGAAAGAACTCCAGGGAGGAAGAATCCTCCCCAGCTCTCAAAATAAATACTAGTAAGAAATATATTGTATTTAGGAGAAGGAAATGGCATGTTCTGAATTATTTCAGCATTGCTTTCTCCCCCCCTCCACTGCTTCTGTATAGCTCCATCTCTGACAAGGTCTCTTATGTTGAAACCCCACTGAACTGTGGGTGAGGGGGCAAAGCTGTGTGGTCTGACTCTTAAATCCTTGTTAGGATTTCTTCCTACAGAGGAAATAGAGGAATTTCTTTTATTCGTGGCTATGGCACTGGGAGGAGGGTGGTCTTGTGATGAACGGTACATCCAAGAACTGTCTGCAGTGACTCCTGCCCCCACCTCCTTTAGGAGTGGGACAGTGGTCAGCTAATAAGAAGAGCCTTTGTGTCTGAAGGCAACAGTACAGCACCAATAACTTCCCTTCAAATCTTCAGTAAAAAGGACAATTATTTTTGGAAACGAGGTTGTGGCTGAAGCATTAGCCCCACTTTCTTGTGGAAGTACAGCTGTGCTATTAGCAGAAGAAGGGGAGGGTTGGATTTTGGCAAACCTGTCTGCCAGCACTGAAAAGGAGTAAAAAATAACCCTTGCTTTGATGGTTTTGACATTTCTATTTCTCTACTGAATCTGTGACTGAAAACCTGTGTTTGTGATGGCCACATCTGGGCATCAAAATGTCATCCTTCCCACTTACTATTGGGCATCCAGCCACTCCATTTTGCTGTCTGAGTTTTACTTGGAAAGGAAGATCAGGACTTGGGGTTTTGTTTTTTCTCCTTTTGTAATGTCTACACCCGTACATCTTCATTCTTTTATGGAGGGAGAAAGGAGGTTCGTGTATGTACAGGGAGTCCTTATACCTTATGCCACTGAAATGCTCCTGTTCGCATCATGGGCTATGGCAGATGTTGAGCAGAGCACAGAACAAAAACAGAAGTGATGGCAAGATTTTAGGGATGTTTAGAGGTGGCATGGAATTTTTGGATAACTTCCTGTAATTCAATTGGCTGGTACGTGCAAACTGCCACTGCCTCTTGGAAAAAGTGCCAAGGGAGCTTTTTGAAGTGGAGACTGTGAAGTCGTTCCCAGATGTGCATCTGTAAGGTACAGAGAACAGATCGTATCATTCGCTGATTTGTTAGTTTGGCAAAACTCTCAGCTTGTTAACAGGCCTTTGGGTGTTCCAGGGTTGTGGAGGTGCTCACAGACTCGGCTTGGGGCTGGGTGCGCTGGGGAGGGAGGAGCACAAGGAGCCGTAAGCATGCTGCAAGCAATGACACTCATTTGGCAGTAAGGTGAGGTTCTCCTCTGCACCCCTCAGCAGAACCGGTTTGCTGCGCCGAGCAGCACGGGCTGTGCTCGCTGCGGGGCCCAGCAATACGCCCAGTGCCTTCACCTGCCTCGAATGCAGGAGGGCACTGCGCAGGCTTGGCATCCCCAGGGCTTCTGGTGCTACTGCAGGTTGCATCGACTTCTTCTGGAGCTTATGCTGCAGAAGCAATCCTTATTCCAGCCTGTCTATGGAAATCAATAGGCAAGATGCGGTGATTTCATAGCTGTATTCACGCAGGTGCTCATTCCTTCTCTGTGGTGCCTGAACCTTCCTTGCTGGCTGTACCTCGACCTGCTCCCCACTACATGAGTGGCAGGTACAGGGCGAGGAGGCTGTGGCACTGCGCTGCTTTGGGGACGAGTGTTTCCTAACAGTTTTGACACCGCAAGAAACTCCACCGGGAGAGCCCTTTCCCAGCTATATCACCGTATTGTGGGCACTCTCCTGTCACTGCCATTGGCGTTTAGAGAATGGAGAGTTCTGTGGCATTGACTCACAGCACTTACAAATCTAAACAATATTCTTATATGGGAAGTACATTGCAGCAGTTGGCATCAGCAAAGCTACTTGAAAAACATTCTTTATGTCCTATGCATAGGTTAGACAAGATCTCTAAAGTTGGTCCAGACATACTTTTGGATTTGCTTCATGCTTTGTTCCTGCCATCAAAAATTGGCAAGTTCAGTAAGTCCAAAAAGAATGTTCGCTCCTTAGTAAATACTGACTTGGTCTTTTTCGTCTGCATAACAAATACAGTATTAAATATTTTAACAGTCTTGCTGGATGAGGTACGGAATGTAGAACTGCTTTTCAGATCAGTCAAGTGGGTTTTGAGCACTAAGGCTTTGTGTCATTAGCATCTGAAAACAAGAGTTTGGAGTTAAAAGGAAACTTATCAAAACAGTGATTATGCAGCTTTATTTCCCTATTTTTTTTAACTTCAGAATTAATTCAGGTGTGTAGCATCTCAGGATCACAAAACAAAGGGAAAAATAGCTGAAGGTGATTTACACATAAATGAAATGCACAAAATTAATCAGGCTATTTGTCTGTCCTGCCCTTCTCCCTTTGCATCTGAATTCTTTCTTTTTAGTTCCCTCCCATCTTGCTGTCATTGTTATCCTTAGGAGGTGCAACTGTTAGTACAGTTGTGCTTTTGGAGATGCAAGCAGCTCAGCCTGCAGTCCTGCACTAAATTAACTGGATGGAGAGTTCTGCGGGAATTTTGCTTGCGTGAAGTCTGCGATAGTTAATTTTGGTATTTTTCTATTCATGGAAGAATAAAATTAAAGTAAGGTCACTCTTACCCAACGGACATCTCACATTGCTTTCTAAGAAGTGAAAGGGAGTTTTGCCATCCACTGTAACGGATGCCATTGACCGAACAGACCGCTGTTTTAGGCAGCGTCTAAGTCAGTGTAAAGTATTTATAAAATGC
Organism: Oceanodroma leucorhoa; assembly: GCA_030449065.1. Taxonomy (NCBI): domain Eukaryota; kingdom Metazoa; phylum Chordata; class Aves; order Procellariiformes; genus Oceanodroma; species Oceanodroma leucorhoa. The sequence continues at coordinate 9,620,687 of JASVER010000017.1, forward strand.
TGATTTGATAGTATGACCTGTTGTACTCAAAGCACATACCAATGGAAAACTAGGTATGTGATACCATGCTGGTTATTTTTTTAATTTTATTTACCTATGACTCTGCTACACAAAGTGTAGAAGTAAATCATCTCTGGTCCTGCCAAATTGCTGGTACTTCTTGCTGTATTGAAGACATTCTGTAACACTCTTGAGAACCTTAGCCACATATTCGCAAGGTAGGTATTGACATGGATGGATGATACATGAGCTGCTTTTTTCACACATCCTTCTATGTTTCTCAAAAACTTACATTTATTCAATCAAATACAGGCATTTGCTAAAGAAATCCAGCATGGACACCGTAATTCTTTGGGGAAGAGTGGCTGGAAAGCTGCCCAGCGGAAAAGGACGTGGGGGTGCTGGTCGACGGCCGGCTGAACATGAGCCGGCAGTGTGCCCAGGTGGCCAAGAAGGCCAACGGCATCCTGGCCTGTGTCAGGAATAGTGTGGCCAGCAGGAGTAGGGAGGTGATCGTGCCCCTGTACTCGGCACTGGTGAGGCCGCACCTCGAATACTGTGTTCAGTTTTGGGCCCCTCACTACAAGAAGGACATTGAGGTGCTGGAGTGTGTCCAGAGAAGGGCGACGAGGCTGGTGAAGGGTCTGGAGCAGAGGTCTGATGAGGAGCGGCTGAGGGAGCTGGGGTTGTTCAGCCTGGAGAAGAGGAGGCTGAGGGGAGACCTTATCGCTCTCTACAACTACCTGAAAGGAGGCTGTAGAGAGGTGGGGGTTGGTCTCTTCTCCCAGGTAACAAGCGATAGGACAAAAGGAAACGGCCTCAAGTTGTGCCAGGGGAGGTTTAGATTTGACATTAGGAAAAATTTCTTCACCGCAAGAGTTGTCAAGCATTGGAAGAGGCTGCCCAGGGAAGTGGTGGAGTCACCATCACTGGAGACATTCAAAAAACGTGTAGATGTGGCACTTTGGGACATGGTTTAGTGGGCATGGTGGTGTTGGGTTGACTGTTGGACCTGATGATCTTAGAGGCCTTTTCCAACCTTAATGATTTTATGATTCTATGATTCTACTTTGTCTAATATCTGGACAGGCAGTTTAGCATCAGTTTTTGTCGTCTTTTCTCATTAAGTTAAAAATTACTTTGATATTACTTTTTTTTTTCTGATTAGCTTTCCCCAGATATATTTTTCAACCTTTTTTCTTCCAAGTAGGCTGCCTATTTTCTCAAAATTGTTTTTGCATATCCTACAGATCCCCATATTTTCTCTATTCCAACTCTGTATCTTCTGGTTTCTTGCAAAATTGGATACCATGGAGCTAGTTCTACTGTCCCTGTTTCTAATAGAATATGCAAAGTAGGATTAGCCCCAGCTTTGAACCCCGCCGAGGGCAGCTCTGAGAACAGCAATTACAGACACAGGCATATTCTCCGTGACTTGGACGTGGCTTCCTTCCAGTTTTTCTGCGTCTTGGCATGCTTGCATTGCACTAGTGCTTCTCAACAGAGAGTCCTCTGGAGACATGTCTGAAGAGCCAGAACTTCATAGCACTTGCCTCGTCCTTTGCTTTCTGTTTTTCCTCCTGCTATCTTTTACGTTGATGTCCTTGGATCCTGTCTTATCAATATTGGTCCAGGTATATGGAAACCCACACGTGCATTGCTAATAGCAGGTGGGACTTATTTAGAGATTGCTATTCCTTAACATTTGGGTACTCTGGAAGTGTCAAAAACTGTTATATGGATCTGTTTGGACCTGTTCATCTATACTCACCTTGACGGGTTAATTCTTACAGCAGAGTCTCTTTGGCCTATACAAAGTTCTGCATCTCAAATGGCAGTAAGTGTAGAAATGTTAATTGCTCCAATCAAAGGCTTAATTGTTCTGGATTCTAAGGTCCCTGTGAAATGCTGAGTGCCACCATTCTGTGCTGTTGTCAAGAACCAGCCCTAGTATGTTATGTTAATCTTGTTCTCCCTGCAGAAATGTGCTTGGGATCTCCTCCCAGACTAAGTTTCCTGATGAACTCTTCTTTGTTCATCCGGGTTTAATCCTTCCTCTTCCCTACTCTCCCTGTGCTGTGCCTGCCCCATTCATCCATGGTCCTCAGTGAAATAACCAGCGGTCTGAAAGTGCCCTAAGACTCTGCAAGGTTATTTCCAGTTTAATTTCACTAATTTACTTTCTTTACCTCTTGGTACATTCCTTTCAAGACAGCTGTGTGAGAGAAGGTTATGGCTGCAGCCTGCCCTTACAGTCAGTAAATATTGGGCCAAAATCTCTGTGCCAGTGGAGTGATATCAGCAAAGAATTTGGCCCTGAGCCTCTAACAGATCAGCCAGGCAGAATGCCGCGCAGTCCTGTGATCCTTTTTCACCCAGACCATCCTACAAGCACTATACTCCCGGTTATCCTGCTTTGCTTAAATAAGGGGGGTGTCTAGCTGTTTCGACTGATAAAAAATCAAATTAGGAAAGTAGGCTGTATGTAGACAAGTAGGATTTAAATGATTGGCCTGAACTACCTGGTGTTTTCCAACCTCAAACCTGTAAAGCTTGGCTTCTCTTTGTAAATGATGCTCTGAAAAACACAGAGTGCTTGCTTCATGAAACTGAAACTCATCAAACTGCTTTTTTATTCTTTTTCAACCTGTTTTTCCTAGATCCTTTGGCTAATGAAACACAAACAGTGTAATCAATAAAGCCTTTTTTTTTTTTTTTTTTTTTTAAGGCACTCAAGAGCTTATGTAAAATCTTTGGAATTTGTTAGCATGATAACATTGTTATGCTCCTGTAGCTGATAGAAATATCAAAGCCAGCTAAGAATAACTCTGCAGCAGACAGAGAAGATTGGATTTGTTTCCTGGAATGAAAGCAGAAAGCATGTATGCATTGCTCAGTTTCTAACAACTAAGGAAAAAATTCTAGCTGTCATGAAAATAAATGGACACTTAAAAAACTCCTATCTCCCCTTCTTAACAATGTCATTAAATGAGTCAAAATATAGTTACTTTTGCTAGAATATTTAAAAGTCTCCAAGATTTTCCACATCTTCTCTTTTTTTCTTTTTTTGAATGCTGTGATGGTACATGAAACTTCTGTTGCATGCAGCATTCTTCAAATCTTGTTCTTCTGGTAGAAACTCCAAATAAACTTGGTTTGCTAGAGAAGTTATCACTGGAATTTGTGAGGCTTTTGAGTCTAGCCTAGGGTTTTCAAAAATCGATCTTACTTATTTGGAAATTTGCAAAATGGCAGTTTCCCATCACTTTGATCCTCCAAAATGTAATGAGTTAACATTAAACTTTCCTTTTTTTCAAAGCAGAAGGTTAAGGTAAAACTCTGGGAATTTAAAAGGACGACCATTCCAAAGCCTTGCCAATAAAAATTGCTGGGAATCGCACAAGCTAATTTTCAACCACCACAAATGATGGTTGTGGGCAATTTGTACGTGGAAAGTAGTGGAAATATAAAGTTCAGGTGTTTGTTACAGAAGCGGCTTGGATATCTCAGCCAGGCTGCTCTGCAGCTAATTGTGTCTGTGGTTTTGCAGAGTGTATGACTATGAACCTCTGCTCAGGAAATGCAAAAGAGAAGCTCCTCTTCAATTTTGAACAAACTGAAGTGTATTTATATGGTTTTCTTTGTTGCAAATGGCCTTAAAAATGATCACTAAGTTTTCACAAAGAATAGTTTAAAATCACACACGCACATTTTCTTAAAGATTAGTCGCCTGATGCAGCCTTATTGTTCAGAGCAAACACAGGCATTGCTGTTGTGATGGCTTTTTTGTAAGTTTGTCGCAAATATGGTAGTATTTGTATTTGCTTATAGACCAGTGATTAACGTCTCCAACTCTTTAAATTGACGGAAGAGCCTTGTTTTCATGCTTACAGGGAAAAACTTGACAATCTGACCTGAGTTCATCTTCTCAAAAAACAGAACGCAAATTTAAAAGAAAAACTTTGTGGAGTTGTTTGGGGTTTTTTTTAACATTTATTTAATGTAACATTATTTCCAAGCCAATTTCATGGGGTTTTCCTAGGTTTTTTTGAGGGCTGACTCATTTCACCCCCCAAGTCCTTTGGTTTGGCAAAAGTGACGTGGTTTATGGGAAAAACCCTCAGATCGAATTCACAGGAGCTGGCCAGAGTGGGTCACCACTAGCCATATGGTGTCCATTGGAAGCTTTCACCAGGTGTCCACCCTAAAAGCACCCTGACCATGGAGCACAGCAGGAATGGAGGGGTCTCTGACAACATTTCTCAAGTCATAGTCCAGACCTGAAAACGCAACCTAAACCGATGCCCTGGAATCCAGCGCTTCTGAAGGTGCTGAACTTGACTACCTTTCATTTTTCTGTAACTCGATTTCCCATCTTCCTGAGTATAGGGTAAAAATGTTGCACGCTTGAGGAGAATGAATATTCATGTGTTGGTCGTGCAGTGAGGAGCAGCAGTGTGGGACATGGAAGCTGTGGTGAAGTGTGTGTATATATATATGTATATACACATGCTCTGCCTTCCAGCACCATGCGCCTATATGACGTCAGGTAACTATAGTGTCACCGCAGGAACTTCATTGTACCTGTGTCACGAACTATTTAGCATTGCCAAACTAAAAAGGTGATTATTTCTTTTAGGGTTTCCTCCACCTCTAAGATTGCAACCTGACTTCTCACATATAGCTCGATAAATGTTATTTTCATGGACACGTACATATGTAGAAAAGGAAAAAGTGGGGATCTAGCAAAGATAAAATCCTTCACCAAAATGCAAAATACTGGTGTTCTTTAAAAGCATTTGGGATCTACATTTAAAAAACCCCATCAGTCCCCCCCAGTATAAGCCATCCGGCTGCTTTCTGGCCTTTCCTTGAGGCTCACCGTTCCCTGGGAGCTAGGGACGGGCCCGGGCTCCAGCGGGGCCATCCTGCAGGATGTCTCCTGCCGCCGAGTCCCTCTCATCAGCACCCTCACCGCTCCTAATCCCACTCGGGCCCTCCGGAGAAACCTTTTGCAACGCGTTCTTCCGCGGCTCTTTGATCTGCGGGCTCCCAGCCCCAGCCAGACAGCCTGTCACTGCAGGCTGCAGCCTGAAAGTCAGCCCCTGCCCTCTAATTGTCTCCCCAGCCTTGCCGGGAGGTTGCTTATCTCTTGTTTTCCTCTTGCTTTTCGGCTTGTTTCCTCTCTCCTCCCCCAAGCCTTCTAGGAATGCAGATTAATTAGTTCTCACAGGAAAATCAGATAATCAAGCACACCTTAGCACCGTGTTCCTGGAGTTACGGCGTATCACTTTTCCTATGTTTAGGTAGCACTGGGAGGAAAGTGGAAGTGGTTTTGTGACAAAGGTGGGCTGAGATTGCTTGGCAGTAGGTGAAAGGGTTTTGGTACAGCAAGAGGCTAATGAATCATCAGGGAGATTTATTATTGAATAATCAGCGTGTTATTTGAGCAAAATGACCGTTTTATTTCAAAAATCCTAAATTGGGTTTTGTTAGCAGGAATGTAGCTAGTCGGTGTCCATGGCTTTGCGCCAGACTGAAGTGCTGCTTGCAAAGAAAATCAAAATTTATTTTAACGAATCTTACTCTCTCCAGGGTCTCCCTCCTCCTCAGGGCTGTTATACCTGCAGAAGCTATTTGTGAAATGGTTTCCAGATGACAAAAGAGTGTAGTTCCCCCCAAAAGGAGAGGGTGGCTGAATGCCTGTACCTGTATCAGAAATCACAGTAACTTTTTCCATGCCTGGTTTCCTGCTGCTTGGGAGGCAGGATACGAGAGAGCTGCTCTCCCCAGAAACTTTAACTCTCTGCCTGATCTTAATCCTTGCTGTCAGAGTGGATGCTACCGGCTCCCAGTGCTGCACTAAGTGCAGCATATCATTCCATGAGTGATGTTTACCCCTCGATGAGCCATACCTTTCAGCCCGGGTGATGTTGGTAGTCTACAGGTTTTGCAGCATTTTCACCCGTTATAGTATCTGATTAGGTTTCTGGGGGTCATTTGGTACAGTCTTCTATTTCCTGTACAGGTATCCAAATTGTTAAAATCAGCAAGGAGCATGTCCAGGGGAAATCCCTGTCATCTGCTTTCAGACTCATGAATGTGAAAGTTCTCCTGTAACACAAAATTTACCTGGTCAAAAATCTGTTCCCTCCTTTTGCTCATAGAAAAATGAACAAGGGCTGGAAGAAGAAACAGTTCAAGAGCCAAAAAAAAAAAAAAAAAAAATTAAAAAATTGATGAACACCTTTTTACACCTGAGGCTCAGTTCTGAATTGATGCTTTGAGAGGTCCAACTGGTATCATTGCTGTACCCTAACATTGAAAGGAGATGCACGGTCCTGCTAAGAGCTGGGCTGAGTTCTCGAGAAGAGGAAATGTTGGTTGTCACCCAAGCAGGCATAGCTGGCACCACAGTTGAATGTCCAGAGTTTGGGTGGAGTGCACATGGGGTCAGCTGGGAAATTCTTAACTCGGCTAAATTAAGTCTCTGTAGCCCCAGCATTTTATCTGAAGTATCTCGATTGGGCATTTGGTAAGCAATGAATCTACCAACTATCTTGCTGTGGGGTAGATATCATAGACATTTAGTCTATAGTTATTGTATGACATGTTATAAACATGATAATGATCTCCCTGGGTAGAGACTCAATTAATTCCTTGGGTGCTGGCAGCTTGTCTATGCAATTTGGTGTATCTGAATGCAAAGACTTACTTACCTGTGAAGCCATTCTTTTGTGTTGTAATAAACCCATAGGAAACCTAAGAGATTAATAAGGGCACGCAACTAATTAAAACTGCTCCATTTTCTTATAAAGAAAGGCACCCATAGGTAAAGGCACTCATAAGACACGCACCTATAAGACACGCACCTATAAGAAAACCTGTGTGACTTTAGGAGCTGGAACTTAACACAAGAATTAGAGTAGGAGTAAAAAGGTTTTAGATTTACAGCTATAAACAAATAAATTTTCAGTGCAAGTTGTCAGAAACTTTTCCTGCATCCTGACACTTTTAAAAAGTTGTCTTTAAAGTTGAGCCAAACACCACTCCTGCATCCTGAAACGGTAAGAAGTTGCCATCAATTAAGCAAGGCTCTGCTGAAGCGGTTTTTAAAACGTTAGGAGGTATTTGCGTACGCTTTAAATGTTACAGGCGTCCGAACTTAATCCCTCCACATCCCCCACCATGCGCAGCAGATGGAACCTCCGAGCAGCAGCAGCCATCGGTGACTCAATAAAAAAAAAAAAAAAAAGTCCTGGAAGAAATTCCACCGCAAAACCAGGAGGGGAAAAAAAAAAAAAAAAAAAAGAGAACAAAACCCACGTGGGAGCCCCGGATTCATCCCAGCATGCGGGGTATTGGGGGGGTGGGGGGGTGTGTTCCTTTCTCCCTCCGCTTGCTGCAAGCGCTCCGGTGACCGGGCGCGCCCCGCGTCCTCCCCCGACGGGGTCGGATGCCTCCGGGGCGGCTGCAGCCGCCCCGGAGGCATCCGACCCCGTCGGGGGAGGACGCGGGGCGCGGTAGGCTTGGTCGTTGCGGCCTTTCCTCAGGGAGCCTCATGGGAGGAGCTTCCGAAAAGCAGCTCCAGGCTCCTACTCATCGGCCTTTTGTAACGCTCCAGCTCTCGCCCAAGCTGCCGGGGCCGGGCTTGGCGTACGGTAGAGCCCCTCTGCTCCCGACCCGGGATGGTAGAAGTGGAGGGAATTCGTGTTAAACGGAGGGCCTGTTGCGGGTTGTTGTGTTGGAACCGAGGATGACGGAGAATAGAGAAGCTGGTGATTATTTCCTGGCCTTGGTAAGTAGACACTTGTGAGGGGGAAAAGTTAGCCAAGGAAATAACAAAAGCAATGTGCAGTTACAGTCTGTATGAGAAATTAAGAGTTAGCTGTTGTTTGCCGCTGCTTTTCTCTCTCAAAAGATTATTGCACTTTTTTTTTTTCCCTCTTTTTTTTTTTTTCCTTTGAACCACTTTTTGAAAAGTAACACTTCTACCGGGTAAAATGCCCTCCTGCTGCCTCCAGCCCTGGGAGAGGATTAACTCCCCGTACCTCCAAGAAAGAGACTGGATGGTTTTGTGGCTCCTGCCACGGCTTGTGCTTGGGTTTCTGCTCGGCCGGAGTGTCAGCGGGTGAGGAGACTTGGAGGGGCGGGGGGGGAGTTAGATCGCACTGAGAAACTTCTGGTTCAGGTTTACTAGCAGGGATTTGGAGACTTTTAAATTCTGCAGCAATGACATCAGGACGTGACTGAGAGCCCTTCAGAGGCTCTAAAAGCTGCACGCTGGTGACGTGATGGGCTTTTTATAATGGTTGACAGTTATTACAGCAAATATGCTTATTCATCCTGTGCAGGCGTGATTTATACTTCTAACACTTTTATGTGGCTTTCTGTTGACCCTCTTTTAGCTTGCGAAGGAAGTAATACTGTAACACGTGTTTCAGTCCCCTTAAGTCTTTTAATCTAAAATAATTGTGTGTGTTTGTCCAATGTAATAACTCGCCATAACTTTTAGGTTTTAATGTGACTACAGTAATGTAGAGTACTCAGGCAAAAAAAAATATATTTTTTTTCTATTTTATGGTTATGACTGATCACATCGATGATCAGTCTGGATACAAGTGTTACAAAAACATTAAGGGACTTCTAAGCGAGAAGGGTTGAGTGAGAGAGGAAGTCCAGGCCCTCAGGTAACGTGTGACTAAACACCATCCCCTGCCAAGATAACTCCTCTATCCTGTCAGGATTTCCACAAGCGCTGCCAGAAAAGCATCCCTGCTGAGAATTACCCTCCGTCGTCACGTGCGCAGTTTGCCCGACAGCGATAGCACTATCGTCCCGCTCGGCCGGGTGGTTTGGAGTTACCTGCAGGGATTGCCAGCCGCTCCGCAGCTGGGTTGCCGGGCTTGCTTTTAATAGGCGGGGTATTGCCTTCAGGCAGTCTTTGAAAAGGTGCTTTCATTTCTCCAGAAGGCGGTTTGTGCGTTTCTTTTCCTTTCTTGGTCGGTACGGACATTCGCCGTAGGAGACGGGACCCCCTTGTCGCTGGAAGCGTGGGCTCGTGTCCGGAGCCGGGCACGGCGCGTCCCCCCGCGGGCAGCCCGCAGCCTTTGGGAGATGCAGCCGGTTCCTCTCGCTCAGCCGCGATGATGGCGGTTCCCTTCCTTGGGGACAGGTGGGACTCGGGCGCTGCCCAAGCCCGGTGGGCTGGGCCGGCTCTCCCTGGGTGCTCTGGGCACGGTCACCCAGCATCCCGACCCGTTCCGCCGAGTGCCTGAGTCCGGCTCAGGGCATGTACAGCTGAGGCACCGGGATAATTCCCCCAGGAGCCAGTTCTGGTGTCTTGGTGGTGATTCCCTAAGTGTAGAAATGCTGCTGTGCCCAGCACTGTACATCAAACTCATGTGTCCCCCGAATGAGAGTGATTTTACTTGTTTAATTAACACATGCCAGTTCATCTCTTGGATACCTTCATTACAGTGTTTGTACAGCGCCCAGCTCAGCAGGACTCAGCCTGGCTGAGGCATGCAGAAGGTCCCGCAGTGTAAATACAAAGGGCTGATACGAAGCACTTAAGGCATAGTTTCTCCTTTAGAGTACAGAAGGAATTTAAGAGATTTTTCCAAAATCACATATTTAAATGCATAAGTAAGTCTGTGTTGGGTTTACAAAAGGCAGCGTATTTCCCGAAACTTGAACTTTTGACTGTGAGTGTGTGTTCAGCTAGTAAGAGTAAAGCCTTGGTTATAGCTATGCATTAGCGACCAGCAAAAGTAACCGCTGACCCCCAGTCATCGCTGTATCTGAGCTTTTAAAGCTATTGCTGGTATATGGACTTGCCCTCTGGGGACATCATTTGGTTGTATGGATGTCCCCTTCGTTCCCTGGGAAATAAAGACAGACTTTCCATTTCAATCTTAGCATCTCATATTTTTCCTAAAATTCTATTAATATTTAAATTGATCTTAAATCATCTCACAAGATGTAGTGGGGGAGGAGGAAGAAGGGTTTGTTTATTTTTAATCTTGTGCTGGTGGCTTATGCAGCAGTCCTGAGCTGTTTCCTCAACAAGATTAGTTTTAGTTTCTGATACCAGTAATGTTGATTTCTAATCTGAGAAATAGCTTCTTACCTCCTACTCTGCTAAATTGTGTTGACAGGAGTCCCAATAATCATGAAAATACTTCTGAAGAACAGAAATACCAAAGGTGCATGGAATACTATAGCAGTTTATTGTTGGATTTTATACACATGAAGTTTATTTCAATGAACGTGGCTAATGTATAAGCTACAAAATAAAATATGAGAAGGTAAAAATGAATATTATGAAGGAATTACTTAACAAAATGGATGAAATTTTGCGAGGTGCAGTGTGTTTGAATGAATGAATTTGAACTGATGCAGATCCCACTAGATCTCTTTCCCTTGCAAAGAATTGCAGTGTAGGAACTTACCAGAAATAGCAAATCCTCTCCGTATTTTTTCTGTGATTAATTAATACTTTTTCTTATGCATGTGTAAACTGAGGCTCAAAAAATTGACTCTTTGGCCCAAGTTATTACAAAGCCAAGTATGAAATCTAGCGGATTTTGTCTATCAGCCTTGTTGTACCCAGTAAGCAACATCTCGTTTCTTGAAGAAAACGAAATAGCGGGTGATGAGAGTGCCGAGAGCTCAGTCCTGCCTTGCGGTTGCTGGTGCCATTTTCCAGAGATTTCTGGAGTAAGAGCAGGATCTATAAATCTTACCCTTATCTCATTAAAAGCAACCAAATGTTTGGGACTAGGAGATAGAAGGGCTTGAAATGCTTATTGGTCTCCCTTGGAGTAAACTTGGAGCTGTTGTTGACTGTTCAAAGGGAGCCACATCCAGCTCTCCTGATTGGAAAAACATGGACAGGGAGAAAATGCCAAGACCCGTAGCTGCCTTCTGTCTCTAGCACCAGTGTCAAAACATTTTAAAATTTTAGTGTGAAATCAGGGTTTTAAGGTTTGCATCTCACTGATGCCAGTAGGAGAGCAGTAAATGGACCCACCAGAGCACTTAGCCCTCGCTGTGTTCGCGGGGTTGGCGCTGAGGAGCTGACCCTGCTTTCCTCTGTGTCCACGGGCGTAAAGCTGTGCTTTTTTACATATTTTAAATACATTTCCTGCCTTAGTTCAAAAGCTTCTTACGTAGACAGAGGTCAGACCTCCTATGTTTAAAAAGAAGAAATTACGTAGGTTTATGCAGTTATTTCTCATTCATTCACTGATATTTAATGGCTACTGTGGGTCAAGCTTTGTCTGAAACTTGCTATTTGCGTACCTGCTTCTAACAGTGACTTGGAAAAATCTGTTTTCAAGGATAAGTAGAGGCCTTAAAAGTGAAATTATGAAACTCAAGAGCCTAAGGACACTTGATGGGCAATGTCTTTCACTTGTGACACACTAATAACAGACTGAACCCCTTGCTCTTTGGGCTGAATTTAGAGTGCTGGCTGCAGCTGTTAGTAAGCAACTGCTTGTTAAACTCTGAAGTATTTTCCTTTGAAAAGTATTTCAGTCATGCTTGTCATAAGTAGAATTTGGAAGTCATTTTAAGTAGATCCTCTTCCAGACTTGACCTAGAACTCAGGCAATGGAATGGAAAAAGCTCATGGCCTTTTTACAGAGCTCGATTCTCAAAACAAATTGGCCTTTTAGGCCAGTTGCCGGAGAGGACTTACAGCAGGGACCCGGTGGCGGGCGCCTGCGAGGCAAAGGTGGTTGTGATGCCCAGGAATGTCAGTTGTGGAACTAGTTGGAGCAGCTTTTAGATAGCTTTATTGTTTGTGCCGCACAGAGCGGGGTGGCTTGGCAATGAGCAGCTTCGCCATCACCTCCCCAAGCCCGAGTTTCCAGTTACCTTGTCCGTAGACTGTATGAAAATCTCTGTCTGGGAGGTGGTGGTGCAGAAGATGTGAGTGGTGGCCGGCAAACGCTTCGCTTCTCACCAGATTGGGGCACACCAGCACAACAGCTTCACCTGCAGTTTTGGCATGTGCTGTGCTTTCTATATGTTCACAGGAAAGACCCTTAGGGCTCTGTCAGTAGCCAGAACGAGACCTGCCCATCTGCGTTTTACTCTTTACGTATATAAGAAAGAAGTTGCAATGTCCTGTTGTCAAGGTCTACTTTCTAAACGTTCATTTTAAAGCAAAGCAGAGAGGGCACCCCGGTTTGTGCTATAAGTGTATGCAACTCTTAGCAACGAGTGAAAACTGGTCCTTTTATACTAATAAGCTAGAGGACTTCAGAACTTGCAAACATCTTAGCTCAAAGCTTCCTACAACAGGCTGAGCCCTCAGGTGTAGTTAAGCCAGAGAACATGTGGACAGTTAATTGTTTATCATTGTAATTAGATAAAAGTAATATTGTAAGTTTAAAAATTAATCAAATGTTCTAGGCCGTCATCTGAGAACTGCACTCGGTGCAGTGGTTTAACCCTGCTCTTGTTAGTGTCGGTGTAATGGAGGGGAGGATGCCACTTGCCTTGTCAGGGGTGCCATGGACAAATGAACTGGACCCAGTGCAGAATGATGCTGTGAACCACTGGAAATGAAAAGCAGAAACACTGGCTTACAGAGGATCACAGGTGTAATTAATTAAGAATAAAATTAAATAATTAGAAAACAAGCTTGACAAATCATTATTCCCACATGAACGTGTTGCTTTACAGAATCCTTTAGATAAAATACGTGAAGTGTGAAGTTACCGGAGTAATATTGACATTATTATAGTGCATTTTAAGTCCTTGTTATGTTCTTTGAACCAAAATTAGACTATAGTAGAGAATCATACTGATCCACTGGATTTGCAGTTAGGTAAGGAAGCAACTGTCTAGTGTTAAAGCTGAGGTCCATGATTATGGATTTTTATTTTTAAGCTGAAATTCAAATGCTGAGTGACTGTTTGAAGTTTATACACCTCTGCCCAAATCTGTCTGTGTAAGGTACCATCCGTCTGTGTACAGGGTTGTATTCACTTGGTAGTACTGGAAACAACATGGACAGAAGGGGGTGCAGGAAACAGCACCTCAAAACCGAGCCAGTTGGGTGAATCTGCAGGTGTGAAATTGGAACCCCAAGTAAAGGTCACATTTTATGTTTTAAAAAAACCTGAGGATTTCAGTGAGTTCCAGGGAAAACTGACACTTCCAGTGCTGTGGTCTCTGGGTGGCCGCATGGGAAAATCAGGTTGAAGTAGGCAACAAAAACATTGTTTTCAGGTCGTTCCCATGGTTTGGTGTCTTTATTAAAAACAAACAAAACCCACCTCTTCAGCGAGGCTCCTTTCCTTATTGATTCAAGGGTGTGTTTCCAAACTGTTTTCTTTTAGCCACGCAGTACTCGGCTGCGCCCTGCTTTCCCCGGGTATGGGACGAGGCTGGGTGTCTCCCGGCGTGCGCTCCCTGCAACCCGGGACACCTTTCTCCGACTCTGTTGGATTGTACTATCTCATTGCTCCTGCAGTTGTAACACAGACAAAAATCCAGTGACTTCAGGCCCATGGGAACAGTAGTGCTGTGCACAAAGGCAACTTATATTAAAAATGCCAACTTTTGCTGCTTTCCCTAACATGCAAGTTACCATACGCATGCTAAAGTCCAAGGGTTCAGGCAACCAAATGACAATAGTTCTGCAATAACTCAGACTTCTAAGGCTGCCTTTTTCCATGTCTTTTCTCTCCGCAGCCCTCCTGGGCCAGGTGATGATATACGGTTGGCTTCTCCCCTTGATCCTTCTGAGCAACCCTTAGCTGTTCCTGCGGCGTATGGAAATGTTGACCCCGTGGATGCTGCTGAGCTGACTGCAGCAAGGTATCGTACAGAGCCGTTGCCGCTGGAGCGGTGGGAAGCAGCTGCAAGCTGCTTACTGACGTGGGCGGGTGGACCACCGAGGTCAGTGCTAGCTAAGAAGTTGCTGTCACTCTCCTTGGATGGATATATGTCTGGTATGGCCAGTTGCTGATGGGTTTGCTGAGTCTGTCTGTAGTCAGTGGAGCAATCTAAATTACCAGAATATAAATCTCCCTCTATCAAAACCTTCAAAGGAAGATGCCGTTTACTTTTCCCAGAGATTGAATCACTCTGGCGCATAGGAGGGTCGTGCCATGTGAAGGTGCAATATATGCCTTATTTTTTTTTAGGTGCTTATATTTTTTTTTTTTTTAGTAGTACAAGGTAACTGATCTTTTGGGCATTTTCTTTAATTTTGAGAAGTTCCTTAATAGTATAATGCTGATTATAAAGCATTCAAGTTGGACATTCTCTGTTGGACGCTGGGGTTTTTGTCTGCTTTCACTTGCACTGAGAAGGGAAACTGTTGCTTTATTTGCGCTGGTGGCAGTTGGGTTGTCATGATCTTTGGGCATATGAATTTGTCTTAACTGCCAACAGTAGAGGAAGCCTTGTAGGTTGTGTTTACCTTTCAATCATAATGAATTCAGTGGAGTGTACACATACACAATATATTTAAGCTAGCATTAAATTGGTTAGCTGAAGTAGTAACCATATGCTACCAAAGGTGGAAAGGAGTTGTGTGGTTTGCTCAATCCACCTTAAAAGCTGGGTGACTTTGCTATTTAGCCTGGACTGGTCTTCTGTCAGTCCCCAAGCTGGTTAGTTGCTAATGCTGGCAGAGTGAATCTGTGAGAAACAAACTTTTTCCTACGACTGGGGTAAGATGATCTAGAGAAGCTTGCAGTGGGAAGCTAATGATGTGGATTTCTTCCAGTTCTTGTAAGTTTTTACTCAGAAAGTTGTGTTTCTTTGTTTTTAACAAATGTAATTGGGTTACTGATGGGTTTTTGTGGATTCTGTTTTTTCTTGCTAATGGATTGTTGGCCATAGTAGCAAGGCAGTTAGAAAAGAGTGAGCAGTAATTGAGGTAGAGCTATGAGCTGCTTTCTGAATGCGGAGGAATGAAAAGAAACTAACACCAAAAGTGCCAGGAAGATTTATATACGGTCTCTGGGCTACAGTCTGAAATGGAAGACTCTGTTGCCCTTGGGGTGATAGTTTGCTGTTTGTCGGGAAAAAGGCACACAAGCTCTCTATGATTAAATGTCACCTTAGGAAACATTTGGGAAGAGCAGTCTTGGAGTGTTTTAATTTACTGCTTCTTGTAAACCTCATGAATTCACACTGTTCACATTCTCATCTGGATCTGGAATTTTGAGTTAATTGTATTATACCTTTTCTTTTGATCTACTTCATAACTTCTGTCTTTAAAATGTTTTTACCGTTCATGTCCAAACGTTAGTCTCGGGGTTCCTTGCTTCATCCCAGTTGCGCTGGCTGCGGGTGCTGGTGCTGAGCTGCAGTTGGCCCGTACAGGGTGGCTGAGCCCAGCGGGGCTGGGGGCACACGGACCATGCAGCAGCCACGCGATCTGGCTCTTGTTTCCGAACCCTGACCTTGATGAAGGTGCAAGGATTTTTGCCAGGGTTCAGTGCTAAAAAGTTGCAAACCAGCGTGGAAGTAGGTAGTTTTTCAGCTCCTGCAACAGAGGAGGGTGAGAGAGAAATACAATGTGGTCAGCTGGAGTGAATCTGGCTGCTGGTAGTTTGCCTATGTTTGCTGGGTTTAATTTTTTTGTCTATTTTTTTAAAAAGCTGCAGGAGTTAACTCTTGTCAGTATTGTTTGTTTTTCTTACTCCTTTGTTTTGCATCCTTGTCCAGCGTTAGACACAAAAGCCTACCTGTTCTCCCTGCACCTGTCTTTCCTGTCCAGGCTGTTGTTGCTTGCCAGCTTCTCTGAGCCTTGCAGAGGTGTTCCCCGGTGTCCCGGCAGTAGAAACGCAGTAGCTCCCACGTATGCCCGCCCGCAGATGCACATGATGGACACAAGAGGGGTTAATATCAGCGCAGCTGGACCCCTGCTTTAGGTCCTGTCTGAAACAGGCATGGCACAACTCTCTTCCAGCAGTAACAAACACTGCCGACTTCTCTGTGGTTTGGTCAGACCTAAACTGATAACAACATAATGTTAATAGCAAATGAAAGTAGTAGTATTAAAACGCATGGGATTATGCTCACAGTGAGGATCAGTAATAGCAGGACTGGGCTTTTCTTATCCAAGGGAAGGGTTTCAGTGATGTTTGTTGTTTCATGTCATTGCCTTATCCCTCATCTTCTCTTCACCTGTGACGTGGAGAAGATTCTTGCCTATATAAGTAAGATGATCATATTAAAGCCGCTGCTTTTTTGGCATTTTGTGTAGAAATACCGCACCACTGCTTTTCAATGCGACTGCAAAAAAATTCTCTAGTGCACGCGCGTGTCATATCTCTGTGTTGATGCTTTCTGGTTGTACCTGTGCACTATACTTTTGAAATGTTACCAGGGCTATTAGATGGCATGATGCTATTCCAATCTGTCTGCAGTAAAGTACAATTATAAAGTGTTTTTCCCCCAATATATTTAGTTATTTACTAGTAAGTTTCCTTTCATTTCCATGTATTTCCCCATCAGGGTTGTCATATAATGCAGATGGTGTGGACTTTGACAGGGACAAATAATGGTGCATATAAGGCAGGGGTCAGTTTGTGCTAAATGTCTTCCAGATGGCAGTGCATAATAAGAGATCAGGTTGTCCCTCCATCTGTCCAGTCAAGAAACTGTATCTTTGTTTTGCTTCTTGAGGACGACTGTCTGCCTCTCTCCTCCCCTGCTGATTACATATTGATCAGGGACAACATGGTATCATCTGCTCAGTAAGTAGGTTTTATTTACTGTATCTACAGAGGAGTGCCCTGAAAATAATTAGGTAAAAAGTTCACTGGCTGTTCTGCCAAGCATTTTTGTTTTGCAACGAAACGGAAAGGCCGAGTTCACTCTGATTTGCCAGTACACGTTGCACTAGGAGAAATTTTGGCTAGACCCATCTTTCTCTTTTATGCTGCAGGTGCAGAGCTCTGCAACAGGACTTCTGCTCTAGATGAGAAATGTAGAAATGTTTGGATTGGAAAGGCAGATAAGTGCCTCGGCTGTACAAGACCGTAGCATTGCTGGGCTCCATGGTTAGAGGTCTTAAACATTTCTGAGCAGTTTCTATCTGTTCCCTGCAACTTGCTGCCTGTCTTGTGGGCAAAAACCCTGCAAGTGCCCAGGAAAAAATGGCAGCTTGGAAAGCACTTGTGGCAGGAGTTGTCTGTAGGGTCAGGCCATAGGTAACAGGCAGGGCAACCCAATCTGGTCCCTTCCACATGCTAAGGAAACCTTCTACTCTTGCATTTAATCTCCAGCTGAGGTTGCAGAGCTGCAGCTCCAGACCAGGCAGAGCTGTCGCAGCTCTGTCATGAGTACTAGGGAACGAAAGCTGTTCTAAACCTGAGCTGGCGTTGGAAAAGTTTGTGTTCCCCTGCATCAGCCTCTCTTCCAGCTCCTGTTACGCAGAGGGCACATTAAGCTGTCACAAGGGAATTTGTGATAGGGGATGTTGGATGCACTAAAAGCTGTGTTGCTTCATCTGCAGATGGACCTTTCCCGGTCTCATAGTTCACGGCCTGGGGAACTGCGATGCTCTCAGGGTGTGCTCAGTGTTAGCAGCACAAGCAGGCAGGAATACCCAGGGTTGTCTGTATGCAGACAGTCAGAAAGTGACTTTTGAGAATTACTTAAACAGAGATGGAGCTTGAATAATGTTTGTTTTCTAATCAGCTCGACTCTACAGGATAACTGGCCAATGTATAGTTTATTGTGCACTGGGAAGACTTGGTCCTTTTGGTAGTATCCTTGCTACAACCATTAGAATATTACTCGTTGGAAAATAAGTTTAATGGCAAGTCTTGTTTTAGTAAGAGCTGTGGAGAAGCAGAGGTTTTAATGTAGCCACTTCATGTCTGAGCTGACGCAAGTACCGTGAGTTGATACCCCGGGCCGATGCATGTACCTGGATTGATGCAGACTTAGGCTGGAGAGTCGAGAGTGGACACAGAGTCTGTGTTTCGGACAGGGTTGCTGTGCTGTGCTACCCTGCCTCAATTTGTGCAGTTTGTACCATTTCTGAGCTGCTCTGCTTCTGCCTTGTCTCTTGTGAGCTTCTTATGCCACCAGTGGGCAGCACCCACCTGCAGGTAATGCCCATCTGGTGATGGGCAATAACCAGTAGCACTACGCTGTTGCAATTCTACCTGCAAACCACACTGAACAGTGCCAAAATTATTATGTGGCAATAGTAGCCCCAGACCTGGTGTGATTAGTCTTGCAACCTACTTTTCATGGCCTTGCTCAACACTCCTTAGTACTGTGGACCCCTTGTCAGAGCGACAGCAGTGGGGAAAAGGGGTGCAGGAGGCTGCCCGTGGTACCCTATCCTACAGCCCACCTCCCCACGGCAGGCGGGTGGATGCCTCCTGGTCCTGGTGATGGTGCAAGATGTCAGAGAAAATGCAAGTACCAACTGCGTTTCTGCCGTGGTCCTCACTTGCACAAGTAAGGCAGCTGACACTTGGCAGGCATGGTCTTTAGGGGAATCCAGTATTTGATGGTTTAGATGAAGTTTGGAAAGATGAAGGGAAATTATGTGTGGATTTTAACACATGCAGATACTATAGCTCATGAAAGTAAGCCCTGTGCTTTGTGAAGGCCAGGGAGCAGAGCTCTTCTAAAAATGCCTGTATTTTGATAGCTAGTTTTGCTTTGCAGAGAGCATTAGAAACAACATTAGTCAAAGTATATGCCTGAAAGTTGTTTCATTTAATGTGGAAAGGCTTAAAGGGGGAAGCTGAAGGGCTGCAGATGGGCAGTGGGGCCTGTGCGAAGGGTGAGAGGGGAACAGGTGCTGCTGTAAGCAATTAACTGGGAGGGTTTTATGTGTGCATAACATAAGGCCCATAATTTTATATGCATTTGGTATTCTTGCTTGGCTGGGCCCTCTTGTGAATTGTTTGGGTTTTGCAATTCTTTGTTTACTCTCCAAACAGATGTTCAGCATTCACTTATTTTTAGCAGTTTACTTTTTGCTTTAAAATCTTACTTTCTCTAATCTCTGTGTGACCCTATATAGTCACATCGCCTTTGTATATATTTGATGCTATTACTATATTAGGACAAAGACATTTTTAGCAAAGGGAAAAGTCCTTTGCATGAAAAAGGAAACAGCTTGCTTTTTAATTATTTTTTTATTTATTTATTTTAACGATGTGACTGAAAAATTAGGAAGTCTATGTCAGTGTCAGACCAGTTTGGACAAACTGGAGAAAGGGAAGGAAGGAAAGAAGGAAGGAGTGTGTAAAGCAGAGATAATTTCTTAGAAGAAATAGCTGGGTAGCTATCCCATATGGCACAAAGCAACTTCATGGATAGGAGCTAATCAAGGTAAACCACTCTCAGAAGGAGCTTTCGTGATTTTAGCAAGTTAGTGGATAAGCACTTTGGGGAACAACTGTTCTCGTGCTCCTATGTATTGTAAAGTTAGGGATGTGATTTATGTTTGTCCTCTGTCGGTATACATGTTTCTAAAGAAAGGAACAATCTGTCCCTGAACTTCACCAACTCTTATTCAGTAACACAACTTAATCTACCTTCTACAATTACAGTATAATTACTGGGGGGGAGGGGAGAGGAAATTTCAAAAGGAATGGCTAAGATAACTGTTTCTATTTAGTTCAGGAAACCTAAAAGAAACTCCTCGGCCAAGGCCTGGTTCCACCAAGGTTTCCTTGATCGTTTGTGTCTGGATCTCCGGCAGCAGGAGGGGAGCGGGAGGGGAACTGTCGCCTGTGGCTGCTACCCTAGAACATCCGTGTCCCTCCGCTGTGTCGCAGGTGCCCCGGGAAGGACAACGTGGCGTGACAAGACCCTAGGCTGCCCCTGCTTTTGAGACATGAAGTCATTGGTTACTGAGTTCCTTTTCTGTCATTAGTCTAATGAGCGTGGCCAAGAGCAGGGGGAGTAGTGTGGTTACCGGTCTGCTTAAAGTGAGGGAGAATGCAAGTGGGCTTCTTGTGGGGTGACCTTTTGGATGCACAGGTGATTTACCTTCTTAAAGAGCGTGAGTAGGCTCATGAAAGAAGTGTTTTATTTGTGTTGCTGTCGAGGGTTTTCTCTAATTTGGGTTTTGCTTAAGAAAACAGAAAGTTAATGGTGCTGTAAGGGTGCATTCTGCTCTGGTCTGCCTTGAGGAGAGGGAACGGCAAGGCAAGACCACCCTGGGTGCCAGGGATTTGGGCAGGTGGCTGTTGCCTCCCGTACTTTGGTCTGTGTGCAAGGGCGGCTGTTCTGCGGGGCCCGGGCGAGGGCCCACCTCCCCGCAGCACCCCGCAGTGCCTCCCCGCGCTGTGGAGGGGCTCGGTCTTTCCAACCTGCATTTACATGCTCTGGGAATCATTACATGGCTGCCATGCTTCCGAGTTTGGGTCTTGTGGGGCTCTGCTGAGCAGAGGGACTTGCAGGAATTAGCAAATACAGTAGTATTACAGTCCTGTAATCTTAACATTCGTGTCATGAGTGCAGGGATTATTGTGCCTTTAGCATTACAGTATAGGGAGAGCTTTTAGAGTAAGAGAATTATTTAGTCCTGGGTTTTAGTTTTTTCTAAAAGACAAGTCACTCAAGTCACTTAATTGAATGTTTGTATTGTACGCTGAGGAGAAAGGGCTGTGTAAGAACTGCAAAGTAGTCATTAGTGATTTGTTTATTTTACTAATTTCATATACAGTTAAATTTCTCTGACAGTTAATGTTATGGTCTATAAGAGCTGTCAAAACGTTGCAATATTACTGGTTATGTGATCATCTGAGAAATTAAGTGAAATAGGGTTTGTAGGAAGAAGTAATTTAAGGGAGGTGTGAGAGAGACAGTATTGGGGAGGGGACGATGTGCTCCTTAAAGCTCCTTAGTTTAGATCCAGCCAAAGTTCATCTTTTAAGGAGACTTCACTGAAGCTTCATGGGCACTTCTGAAATTTGACAGCTTATTTTTAATTATTGTTTTGCAGCACTTCCAAGTCTGATAGCTGCAAAGAAGTTGATAACTTCGTTTCTGGGGATGCACCTTTGGCAGCAGCCTCTGGTGATGGTGTAGAACTGCCTGCGCAAGAAACTGAAGGTTTCACAAGGGAAAAAAAGAGGTATTGTGCAATGTTATTTCATACGTTACAATAAAATTCTATGTCTGTGCATCCTTTGCTTAAGAAAACATAAGTAGCGTGAAAGAGGCTGAATAACTTTAACAAGTGTTTTGTCTAAGTTACGTGAACACTTTGTTGCTAGATTTTGAAACCAAACGTTAGACTATCAAGACCTGCTTACTCCAGTATATTTACTGCAAAAGACCAGAAGAGGGAGCTTGGACTACACGGGTTATTACTATGCTGATCTTTCCTACTGTTTTTAAATTAATAAATTTTTAGGGTTTTTTCCAAATATTTTCCCTTCTTGCAGTTCAAGGTTGGGTTGAGTGGGGTTTTTTTGTTGTTGGTTTTTTTGTTTTGTTTTGTTTTGGTTTTTTTTTGTGAAACTGTGGAAGATCAGGTCATATTCAAGAGGACTGTTCTACTTATTCCCCTTCAGATGCTGCCAGCATCTTCCCCACCCCATACTATTGATTTGTATTGTAGTTGTCAGTACTGAAGGAAGAAATTCAGCTTGATTTTGCTCTTGCTGAAGAAATGTTGAATTATCTTGATTTCAAGGTTAAATGTTCCTCTCCTTCAGATTTGCATTGATTGGTGCCATAGTGTTTGGTAGACGGCCTAGGGAATTTTTGCTTGGAAAACCCCCAAACTGAGTCTTCCCATCTCAAACACAGTGAAAACGAGACATGTGCTTGGAATATTCATGTCAGAGCTTCAGATGACGCCTGTCTTGTGGGTGATTAACCAGTACGCTGTTGTGGTTCAGCAATAAAGGCATGCCCTTATTGTGACATCTATTAATGGAAAAGGTCACAGCACAGCTGAGAATATTAAATGGGCACTCCCTGGAGAATAGCGTTCTCCACCCCACAGATACAGGCCGGCAGCTCGTGACAAGTACGGTACGAGACAGGAGGCACCTCGGGAAATACAGCTATTCCACTAAAGCTCCGTTCAGAAATGTCAAAAAGTGCCGCTGTCAGCCGGAGGATACTCGGAATCACAAATGAAAACGTACACAATAGACATGTTCTGCTGTGGAACAGTGAAGGAATACCTATCAGCAAATGCTATTCAGAAAACCATCCATAGTGTAATCTCTAGGAAACATGTTGGTTAACTGTTTGTTCTAAAGCTCTGATTACTTTGGTCAGAAACGGTGTCCTCACTTCTAGTGTATGTGCTTGCTGTAACACAGTTAGGTCAAGTCTTCTCTGTAATGTTCCTCCATGACTCCTCCTGGACCCGCACTTTTTAACCTGTGGATAGTTGGTGGGGAACAGAAGTGCTCGAAGATCTGTTCTGCACCAGTATGCAAGTTCTGTATGTAATGTGGAGAGAATTTTCTGAATGAAGGGTAGATACCAAGGTCATTCTCTAAAAATGGAGAGAAATGGTCAGGTGAGGTGGTAAGTTAGAAAATATTCACCCCAAGATGTTGGCTCTTTCCAGAGAATGATCCAAAATTGTTTGAACTTTATACCCTGGACTGAATTTCACATTCTGTGAGTACTTTAGTGTAGTCACAGATGACTATCATTTACAAATCCAAAACAAAGCCAACAAAACACATGGTGATCTTTTTTTTTCCTTTTCACCAGAATTCAGCATCAAAGAGAGGAGAAATAATTTTAGAACTCTGCAGACAAGCAGAGCTGCTGTGCTCACGTATTTAGATCGGCTTGTGCCTCTGAAGTTTCTGTTTGGTTTTGATAATGATGTGGTGTGTTTAATAATGTAGATATCTGTGTGTGTGTAAGAGTCTCTTGAATGGGGTAAACAATGGTGTAATTAAGCAATATGAGTAGAACTCCTTAATGCAGAATCAAAATCCAGCCTAGGATGTCAGTAACCAAAACGTACACTGGCGAGCATCCTCATTAGGCCTTGCGAATAGCAGTGTCATCGCCACAGCCTTCTTTCTCTAAAGCTGAACTTGCGTGTTTGTTCTTTTTGTAACATGAACACAGACTTTCACAGATCTTAATGGAAATTAAGATGCATACAGAGGTGAGAATTAAAGCTGTCTGAGGGATGAAAGATAATTCTTGCATCCTCTTGGAAAGCAAATATATTACTGTCCAAATAGCTCTTTGCTGTTATAATCAGCCACTTATGTAAATACTTCTTGAACTATCTTGCATTTTTATGTGATTCATGTGTATCAAGTCAAAACAGCCATGGAAAATTGGGTTGTGTTTCATTTTGTCACATTTATGGCAGCTGCCTGGACGGCAAGGTGCTGAACTTCGGCAAGTGCTGTGCCACTGCACAATTTTCTGCAAAATAGATCCTTGAGGCATTTCAGTCTCCTCCGTGATTATGATGATCACATTATGAACTGTCACATTCACTTCATAATTCGGGAGAAGTGCTGAAATATTGCTGTGAGTGTAACGTCCTTCATGGAAGCCCTACGGATAGAGCTAGAAAGGTTCTGAAGAGCTGATCCATCCCTCTGATTGTCCTATGAGGAAGAGAGATGGATATAATCCATTTTGTAGAGCAAAAAGAAAATGCTGTCTTTGTGCATGTCCTCACCTGTAGCCTCACTACCTGCTTTGAAAGCTACACCTGTGATGTTAAATGTGGCTGGTGTGAGTGGAGAGGTGGGTCCTCCTTGTTGTCAGATACGGGGTCAGTTTTCTTTCAAAAGCTAAACCAGACTGGAGTCAGATCATTTTGAGAGGCTCTGGATGGATAGGGAACTTCTGCTGATCTCTGAATCTCTGAAATTAAATACACATCTCTGTCTTACCCAATTTCCCTGAAATGAGCCTGGAACCGATTGGAAGCACAGCAACAAATCTTTCCATCCGAAAGCAAAAAGTCACAACAGTCTTTACTGAAAGCTCCGCTTTCTGTGTTGTTGGTTTCCAAAAGGTTGTTTCATAATACTTCACCGGGAGGAAGCAAAGCTGAATGATTTGTGTCACACAGAAAAACAGGATAAGCTTTATGACTTCTGGGTTTTATTTGCTTGATCACATGTTGAAAACAAGTTTTCTTCTTTTGCCCACCTTTGGAGAGGCTTGGTGTAAAACTAAGCAAATAGAAACCAATGTATTGCCTTCATGATGACCAATACTGATAATCCTAGACTGAGTTGCTTTTAATGATATAGTGAAAATAAAGAAGGGGTTAAATGGGATTCAAAAACACAAGGCTTTTTCCCTTGAGTGAATTTAACCCTTTTGAAAGGGATGAGTCATTCCACTAAGTTTGCAAGTGCACCGAGCAAGGAAGAGATGGGAAATACAAGTGAGGGATACAAATGCAGTCTCAAGGCCTTCTTGTTTCCAAAGTGTGGGGTTTTGAGGTTTTTTGATTTTTTTTTTTGGGGGGGGGGGGGGGTGGGGTGGGGGTGGTTTTTTTTACATGTATTACATGAACTCAATGGTAGTATACCTCTAATCTGTGTCTGGACTGTCTGGTGCACAAATGAAGTGAATTTTTTTACAATTGCAACTGAATGAAGGCATTGAAATGAAGTTGCTTAGGTCTTGGGAACTAAAACCCAAGGATTTTTCTTGAGGCTTTGTGGCTGATATTCCAAAAAGCGTTCACCATCTTCTGAAGCGTGACATAAAAAATAGATACCTTCCATGTAATCAGCCAGTCTGCAACAAACGGACAGGAATGAGCCACAGTCCTGCTCTTCATTCATTTCCTCCATTCCAGGTTTTTAAAAGAGATTGTATCTCCTGAGTGATGGTTCAGAACTGCTCAGCCCCAGGCAGGAGGGTGCTTTGTGTTGCTCAGTGTACATCTCTTCAGCCTATTACTGAGTAATAGCATCAAATCCCGGGATGTCTGCTGTGTTTCAAGCCAAAAATGTTGTGGACTAAGTGCATTTTCTTGTAGCTGATTGTGGGACTGGTGTGGTGGGGTCCCCAGACGAGGGACTGGATCCTGCAGGCTTCTCAGGGTGAATCCATGACGGGGGGGGGGGGGGGGGGGGGGGGGGGGGGGGGGGGGGGGGGGGGGGGGGGGGGGGGGGGGGGGGGACGGTCCTGTGTGTGATGGGCAGGGTGCCTGGGGGCCCCCATGTTGCGTGCTGGCAGAGGACAGCTTCCATAAAACAGCAGCAATTCAACAAATAGCTTCCAGTAACTGCATTTTCAAAGGGCAAAGCATTAATGGATGCTTGACAGAAGTGGGAAATTTCACCGTTTTTTCTAACTATATCTTTCTTCAGAATTTGGGCTCTCTGGGGTGCATTCTGCCTGCGTGTTTATCCTCAAAGAGAGCAATTATTTGTGTGTGTTGTAAAGCCACTCTCTGTATGTGGCAGTGGACAAAAGGGCGATGGTAGCCCTCTGTTTGCTTGTTATTACTGTGTATTTTACAGGTTCCCTCAGGCGATATATGGTAATTTCCTTGCTGCTAGAACAGGTTCAGCAGCGTGAAAATGAATATGTCATTACACTAATTAATCCATCCACAAGGAATTTTAGAATGGCGTTAATCATCTCGCATCAACCCTACAAAACTGGCGGTACAGATTCAAGGCAGAGATCATACACCTGGCTTGGGTTGCTGTTCCCTGGCACTGGGGCACGCACGGTGACGGCTCCGAGGGCACCAGAGGAGCCTGGCACTGCCAGGAGGGTGGAGGACTTGCAGGGAATCACCTCCTGACCTAGAGCAGGTGATGCATGGGTTAAAACTGTTGTGTCAGGTGTATTTTGTATTTCTCGATAATCAATGTTACGCTTAAATATGGCCTGCGCTCTACCCCAAATGCTAAATCTTTTAAAAACAAAAAGAAACCCCTGAAAAATATCAAAAATACTTCAAACCAATTTTCTGTTAACTCTTTGGAAATCAAATTGAAGCTGTAAGCCAACTTCTTAAAGAAGTTACCCAGTCGTCATTTGACCACCCATCCTTGGCAGTCGCAGCAAAGACTTGCACCAGGCAGGAATACCGTTCTTGCCTGATTTCTTCATCCTGCATTTTCATAATCTAATTTTTTACATAGGCCCTGAGGGCAAGAGACCTTTGGATTCTGCCTCCTGAAATCTCTTGCAACAAGGTGCCCCCGGAGAGTGTTATTCGCGCTGATCTCATCAGCTGAGGGCAGGTGCATGAAAGCCCTTAAAAATGTCAGTCCCCTCCCGGCGTTATGCAGCTCCTTTCCTAACAAGCCTGGCTCCAGCTGTCTTAGGGATCTTATACCTCGGGTTGTTTAAAGGCTTAGAAAGAAGCACGGAAGGAAGAAAAGGTCCCGTGGTCTGCGATGGTGGTTCTGCAACTCCGGTGCATGGAAATGTCAACAGAGCTTTGGGCGTTTGGCTCATGGACGTGGTCTGCAGAGGCACATTCAGCAGTAAAACAAACTCCCTCCTTTGGTGTGGTTATGCTTGTGGTCCCAGTCTGAAGGCGGGCCAGAAATTTGGAAAAGAGGGGTTTAAAGTTTTGTTTGTGATCCAGTGAATTCAGGCCTGGTTCATCCAGTAGCAGCGTGATACAAATGGAATCCAAAATTGAAGTGTCTGTGCCTCAGCGGGAGGGGAAAGCAAAGGAGCAAATGACAGGCCAGAGGCGGCACGAAATGATGCGGGACAAAGAGCTTTCCGCAGGGGTTTGGCTGCCCTGGAGCCTTAACCTGGCTCTCCTCTGCGGATCTGCGTGGGAGACAGACCCCCTCGGTCCTTCGGTGAAATCTCTGCACGGCCACCGCGGGGCTTCCACACTTGAGTGTGTGCTCAGCTCTCGGAAACCTCATCTCCCTGTTTGTGTGGCTGCTTAATGTCATAAAACGCTTTCGTACACGGAATCTTCTGGTGTGTTTAGTTCTCACGTTACTGCTCGTAATTCACTGCCGACCTCTGAAAGACTGTAGCCCCCCGGCATCCTGAATAGCACCGTGCAGAGCCCCTTTTGTTATCTTTGCCGTGGGTTTCCCATGCAGGAAATTTCAATAATTAAGCAGGCATCTGGGTTATTCATAACTCTTAATGCCATTAATCTCACTTAGCAACCAAACAGTGATCAATGGGSGTGGGGGGCACAGTTACTTATTTATTTTTATTTTTAATTTTTTTTAGAAACCCTTTCTCGTGTTTGTTTCCTGTGAGTTGCAGTGTCCATCCGGGGTGCATCATCACTGGTCACTCCATTTTTCTTTGACTTGTCAGATGGAAATATCTGTCAGTGTGCTCAGGCTTAAAATTCTGAGACAGTGGCTTTTATTAATGAACTAAGAATGTATCAACGCAAATAAAGCCCTCACACTGTGTTAATCTAGATAAGTGATGGAGCAGACAGTGTGTTTATCAAAGTGTTTATAAGAGTAAGGTAAATCTCTGAAGCTTTACACCTAATATCTCCTCATGTTATTTTGTGGTGTATTATTTTGTATCATGGTAACACAGATAGGGCTGCGTTATGCCAGGTATTGTACAGAGGCAATTGAATGAATTGCTTTTATTTTTCTTGAAGAGAATATTGAAAAATATCCCACTGATTTAACACACTCTAATTATTTCACTGCTCAGATTTCATTTACACTCTCTAGTCATGAATCAGTACCCCATTCTAACCCCATTAAAAAAAAGAAACAGCTACCAAAACCAAACAAGACTGTGGTTTCAATCTGAAGGTCTGTCATTCTTACTTTAGGGCTGAATTTCTGATTTATCTGCACTGGAGTAGGATTAAATTAGGGATAACTGGATCACTGAAGGGTGGTGATGAATGTGCCTTTAAATTGCTAATTATAGACTATAATCATATCTTAATTATACTGTGGACACGAACTGCACTAAATACCTATTTATTAGGCACTACTAAAGCATAGGTGTTACAATTTATGTTAATACTGTACTGTTTTTTGCCAGTAAACAAAAATGGGATAAATTTGTTGCATATTTCAGGTAACTTCATACTCACTCTTTCATTTGTAGCACAAAGTTGCCCCCTAAACCTAAAGGAGAGAAAGAAAGAAATCTGCTTTTTTCCACTGCTCTTGCTACTTAATAGCAAGAGGTCATTCCTCTCTTTGACATTTTGCATGGCTCTCCAGGAGGTGGCATTTGCTTAGGATCTCTCTTTGGGATATAATCTTTCAAAATAACAAAGATTTTTAATTTTAAATGGTGGTCTATTCACGTGCAATACTGTGGCTATTCCCTAAAGCAAAAAAAAAAATTAGAATTGCACCTCTGGGGAGGAAGAGATTGAAGGGGTTAGGGTTGCTTTCTGTCCTTAGGTGTGACTTTCTGAAGCATTTGGTGACAGTACCCGCGTTAAGTATCGCCACTGTCCCTGTCCCACAGCAGTGCAGGAGTGCAGGCAGTGAGCTGGATCGTGGAATGACCTGGCTGGAAAGACAAATGCAAGATCAATGTGATCCCGCAAAGATTCCTGCTGGCACACCTCTGGGCGTAACGCAAGAGTAGAGTTAACTGGATAAAGTGAAGACCCAAAGTGAAGGGTAGCAAATGCCTTGTAGCGTTCAACCGGCAGCCTCAGCAGCTCATTTCTTGAAGAGGTCTTTTAAGTGACTCTCCTCAAGACAAGTGGAAATTGTAAGATAGATGCGCTCTTGGTCACTTCAGAGAGGGAGGTAAGACTAAGGAGCAAAACTCTGCAGGAGTGAGAGAGACTGATTTGGAGAATAAACAAAAAAAAAAAGAAATCCTAAGCATCCCAGGACTGAAAAAATGCATGGTGAGTAAATTAGCACAGGAATATGAGTAACATGCCTAGAGCCATGTATTTTTGTGTAGCCTATAATGAAGAATACTTGAATTCTTTAAAAGCCTGTAAAACTGCTTGCTGTATAACCTTCAGAAAAATGAACTCCAAACCTTGAGTGCCCACGTGGTTGAAAACAATCTGCTTGACCTTCTCTGTAACATAAGGATCAACGCTGGTCCTGCGAGACCTGTATTTCTGGGAAGGACTTAGCAGGAGCCTGTGCTTAGACGGCGCATCAGCAAAGGCCAAGGAGGGCTGGTGCTGCTGGAAGGGTTTTAGAGACCAGGAGTCTCCAGCCTTGGGTGTCCTAAAAAGGCTGTCACCGCTGCACTTCAAAAGATGTCAATGCTTTTTTATGTGCTAATGTGTTCTCAAAAGTACAGCCAGCCTCCCAGAGGCACTGCTTTGCCTTGCAACTGTGTCTATACAGAACAACGTTGATTTTTTTTGAGCAGTTTGGTCCTTTTAGTCCTTTAGGAAAGATGTTGCTGTTTCTCAGCAGTCTGATGTTGTGGATGAGCCCTTCGATACCTGGCAGCCTGATGAGAAGGGAGTCCTTGGGGTGAAAACTTCTTCCCCAGGCTGCACTCAAGGCTTTGGGATCCAAAGGCAATATCATCTAAATATTAAAAAAAAAAAAAAAAAAAATTGGAGGGGAGGGAGATTCTTTTTTAACAATAATATATCCTTTGTTAACATTTCCACCCCCCTCCCCCCTTTTTTTTTTTTGTTTGTTTTTTGTAGACAGTACTGTTCCTCAGACCTTCGGCAGCAGCCTCTAGGATACGAGAGAAACCCCTTTTTGTTATTGGGACGTTTGGTTTTGCTCTGTTCCATGCAGTTTGCTTTATATGGTGCTCATTTCTGCACAGTACCTCAATAATGCATTGCAGCTAGGAGCTTTGGCTTAATATTCACCCACTCCGTCCCAAGGGGGATAGATGTGTGAGGGAGGGTTTTCTTTCAGTAGGCTCTTTGATGTTTCCGTGTGTGTATGTGTGGTCATGTTTGTAACTAGTGTAAATGCCTAGCACGATGGACACTGAAGCCAAGAGCAAAGAAACAGAACATAAATTTCAGTATATCATAAACCTTATCACAGTCCTGTCCAGCACTGTTTTTTGATGGAAGCCAGAAATTTCAAATTGGGTGCAAGTGACCAAAGTCTGAATTTATATATAAACATGAAATGTAATAAGACCAAATATTTAGGGGCCTGTACAGCATTTTAAACAACTAACCAATAGGCATCAAATTTTAAAAAACCATTAATTTAGTATAGGCCAAAGTATGGCTCTTGCTTAAATGGATGAAACAGGCAGGAAGAGAAAATGATAAATTTTAAAGGATGGTACTGAATACTTAAATAGTCTTTTTCAGCGCCGGGATCACAGTAAGTTGTTATGTGGCTGTTCATCCCCAGGCTGARATGCCTGGGGCATCTTTAAGTCCTTTGAAGCCACAGTGGGATTTTTTTTTTTTTTCTTTTTTAGCTACATCTGTGTGTTTTTCAGGTTCCAGAGAAGTTCTTACAATGTACTTATAGTGTCAACACAGTTCTTATATTTTTAAAAGCCAGCACTAAATTTAGTACTAAATTGATGCTTCTTGGCAGGCCCGGAGGATGGATTGGGGCCAGGCAGGAGAGGGAGAGCTCCCATCTCATCCGAGGTCTTTCTTACCGATCAGGGTGGGCTGCAGGGAKAACCTTCCAATGCTGCTGATCGCACCACGCTTGTGTTCAGTCTCGAGGTCTACCAGACTCTGTGCTTCTGCCCCACAGAGAAAGCAAAGGCCAGAGCCAGCTTTGCAAGCCTCCTGCTGTAGTTGCATGATGCTTAATTACATGTCCCCTCTCTCTGAAGTGCAAGAAGTGAAATGAGTGACGTGATCCTCTGAGCATCTAAAGTAGTTTAAAGAATACGTGGGTTTTGGTGAAGGTAGCAACAAGCAAAATGACAGATCCTCTCCAAACCTCGACCTACGGTTGGTCCACAGACAGCTTTGTAGTGTAACAGATTTTATGGCTGAATCAGAAGTAAATCTACAGTCTAGCCTCTTGCATGGTGTTGGCCAGAGACTGCAGTCTATTATTTGTTACGCTTGCATCCCGTAGTCAACACACACTTTCAAGTCTAAGGCTCAGTTACAGCACATCTTTGCTTGAAAGACCATCGCAGTCTGGAGTTTTAAAATTATTAAATGTGTTCCCTCCTCATGAGGTAACTGTAGTCACTATTAGGAATTTGCATGTAAAGGTTGATTTGATTTGTTGTCCTAATTTTAGTTTCTCTCATTGGATCTTGTTGATGTAGTACTGGGTCAGAGCCGCCACTGCTTTTGACCACGTAACTTCTCTTTGTGCAGGTGCCTTTGGGTGTAATGCACTGTGCTCCTTCATTTTTGGTCCGACACATTTTCCTAAGGCTCCAAGCAGCTCTCTTCTGGCCAGTCAATGAAGTATTGACACTAAGCCGACAGAAGTGCGTCCATCAAGGTCTCACTAGTGTTACAGCCCGTGTTCTTGTTTTACCAGTGCTCCAGTTCACATTGCTGTCATTGAGCTGCTTGGATGGTTGTTTTTCAAACAGAAGAGGTAAATCCTGTCCCCTTTATAAGCAGGAGCGGCATAGAGGCGATGAGCTGTCCTCATGGTGAATCTCTGTGCACACAAACTGGGGTGAGAGGGAGGGGAGAAGGAGGCAACACCTTCCCTGTGACACCCCTCACGATAGCCCAGAGCCCTGCTAACCCRGACAGTACGTGCAAAGAGACCAGGGGCATAGCTGGGCTCAAAAGGCTGAAGCCCTTGATCCTGCAGACTGTCAGCGAGCAAGTTAGCCAAGACCTGCGATTTCTAGTGGAACTTGAATGTCTGTTGCATAGAAGTGTTATGGAATGGGGTAAAAACTTTCTCTGCGATAAGCCCCTGAAAGGTCCGTGCTGCCTCAGAATAGGATTCAATCCAAGCCTTTTTTAATTGGGCCTTTGTTTATTTAATAGATGTATGTGCGAAACTTGAGGGAGTTGATGCAGGCATTTTAAGTGTATTCTTTACACTTGTTAGGAAGATRCCACAATATTCCGGTTTTCCCCATTTTGCAGGACAAACAGTGCCTGTGTTCTCCCTCTTGCCTTCCAGGTACCTGCTAGGGCGTTACTTTCTCAGGATGGTGTTTGCCTTTCTAAGGACATTTCTTTTCTCAATGYCTTCCTTTTCTCTGCAACAAATGAAATCCAGTGGGGAGCTCTTACGATATTCAAAGTCCAGTCCTCTGTAGTTCAGTACAGCTACCACATGCAAAACTGAAGCTGAGCTGTAACCTCAACCTAATAGGGTCTCTGAATATAGCCGTGTAATTTTAGTCTGTTGGCTGGTACMATTCATTTCCCGTATTGGATGGAAATACTGGAGTTATTAACCATTTCAAATCTACTGCCAGAGTGTACATGGGGCTTTTCATATACTTTCTTCAAATTTTGTGTTTTACTTACTTGGGAATGCTCCTGACAAGTGTTTGCCTGACATTACGTTAGAATTTTGCACACTGAAGTTGTGTTTTTATTTGGCTCTGCTGRTCTGCTGTCATTAACAAAATTGTCCAGTTCATGGCATTTTTTGCTTATCCTGGTAAATGTCTGGTGAAATAAATGCTGCTGTAAAAGGRCTAAAAAGCAGCCTGTATTCTCCAGCGCAGAAGAGGTGCAAACCTCTCAAGTGACACCGTCCTGTATTTTCAACTTACTCTGGGAGTTGTAGAGTGTGACAGTGCCTGGGATGAGTCTGGCTCCTCATCTCTCGTCTGGTGATGACTGGAAATGGCTGTTTGGGCAGGTCGGGCTGCCCAAGCAGTGGGAGCCTTCCCCCGGGAGCTGGCAAATAGAGAAGGGGCAGTGAGCGGTCCCTTGGCCGGGAGCACCGGAGCTGGGCTCTGCGGCAGAGCTCGGGGTTAACCGTGGCTCAGGCACCCAGCTGGGCGCCAGCAGTTCTGAAGCTGGGTCCCTGAGCGCRGCGGTGCTGCTGCTTCTCTGGGGGACTGGAGACGAGTGTTGAGGAATGAGGCACTAGAAATGAGGGTTTGGCTTTCACCAGAAACGAAACAACCCCAAAATTGTAACTTGCTTGGAAGTTTGTGGCTGAACAAAGTGCTGGCTCACTAGCTTTTCCCCTTAGTTTAAAAAAAAAAAAGGAGAAAAAAGGCACATTTATTTTGATGCTGTTCATAAAACAGAATTTAATTTTAGGCAGTCTCTGGAAATGAAATATACTTTGTGTTCACTAAGCATCTTTGTTTCTTCTTACCCCAAGAACAATTTATTGTGGGTGCACCCAGAGAGACAGAACCTTGCACATGTACACAGCAACCCTTGTTTTTGTAAAGTAAGCAAACCCTACTGGATGTCTCTTTTTGCAAGCAGAGAAAAACCCCAGAAGCTGTTTAAGGTGTGAGCCTAGTGAGGCTTCCACTGAAACATGAAAGCCATGCTGTGGTAGGTGCTTGGAAGTTAGTGTGTTTTAATATTTCTGTTAAATTTATCTGATCCTTTTGACCTCTCTGCCCTGTCACGTATCCAGAATTGTTACATAGCTTCAAGCCATTTGTGTCCCTAGGGTTTAGTTCCTGGCATAGACAGTAGTGCAACTGATTTTTTTTTTTTTTCTTTTTGCTCCTTTAGTGATGGGAAACATAACTTGTATGTGGAGCACCTGTTATTTGCTAAAGATGGTGATGTGGCGAGTGCTGGTGCCCAGCCCTTTCAGCTTGTTGTGCACCTGAATTCCCAGTACCCTGGTTACCTCCACGGTGGCAAAAGGATAAACTTATTCGTAGGGTTTGGAATGCTGTTTACTTGGGCTTGTACTTTCTGGGCTTAAAGATCCTCACCACTAATCACATCAGTATTAGATGCTGAGCATCCCCAGGGCTCTCCATCCCATTGTCCAGCGAGGGGGTCTGTGCAGGCAGAAGCAAAACGGTTAAGTGCACCGATCTGTTGGATGGAGCTGCGCCGGGTAGGGTCCGCTCCCACATTGGCTTGTTTACCTTGGCTGCTCATGATATTCTCCCTACGTTCCTCATGGAAGATTCCATTTTTGCAAGAGGGATGAGCTCATTTGTTTAAATGAAAAAAAAAAAGCAGCCGTTCTGCTTATTAATCCTCTCTGCAATCATCCCAATATGCACAACTTGCCTGTTATTAAAGGGAAATGTATGCACGGCATCCAGTGCACACGTGCATTTGCATTTCAAATCAGCTGAGTCAACACAATATAATGGTCCTGCCTGTAGGTCCTTAGGGAGCCACAGTAGCTGACAATGTGTGCTTAAAGGGAGGGTCTGCTTTTCTTCTTCTTCTTTTTTTTTTTTTTTTTTTTTTTAAAAGCCAGTTTCAATAGCCAATAGTCCTGTGTTAGAGGCGCTTGCACCGTAGCTGCTTGGACCACTGATGTTTAGCAGATGATTAGCCTGTCACAGTGGCTGGGATTGTATTTTATTTTCTAAATAGTGTTCATCTGGACCAAAAAAAAAAAAAATAACTGGCAACAGTTCAGAGRAGAGAAGCTGCTGCTGAAGTGTTTCTGCTGGTGCTGCCACTGATGCAAGCAGCTGTTCCCATCTGCACTGCAGTATTGCAGCCTCTGCACAGCCAGAGCTCGCGGGGCTCCTTGCCGGTGGAATTACGGAGGAAGCTGGCCTTGCTCACGTCTAGCTTCGACCCACGGGCACGCCGAGGATGGGAGGGTCGCAGTCTCTGCAGCAGGCACAGACAGGTAGCCTGAACCGGGAACCGTCAGAGGCCATGTAAGTGTGGATTCCCTTTGCTCTCCTCTTTTTTTCTCTGTACCGATGGGCCTGCAGCCTTTCCGCACTTAACCTGTGCGGTGCGTTAAGGAGCTGACTTTTGTGTCTGAGGCCTTTGTTTAATGCTAATTGCATTCAGCTGGAGACGTAGTTCAGGTTTTGCTGAATATTGCGAGTTATCTTTTATAATGCTTTCCTCGTACGACAGCACCTTGCTTGGACTGACCACCGCGATTCATTTGTGTCAAGCAATAGCTGTGTACCATATGTTTTGTCTTTTTATGTTTTGGATGCATAATCAATCAAACACRATGACCATTTCCAGTGAACAAAAACACACCCCTTCCCCCCTCCCAAACCCACCACCTCTGTGTTTTCTATTTAAAATGCACAGCATGGAGCTGCATTTCACTGGTTTTTCAGAGCTGCTTTTTGCTTTTCTTTATACAGATACTGTTTTTCAGGTCACATCACCCTTGTCAGCATCCGTCCCTGGCATGGTATTATATCCTCTGATGAATCATAACCAAGGGGTCCTTAGATCTCTTCTCACTGAAGGCCAACTCTGAAAGATTCAYTGGGGGGAAGGAGGAAAAAGCAAGCAATTAGTGGTTATTCAGAACAAGTTATCACTTTTTCAGATGGCTAAATCATATATGAAAGTGCACAAATATGTATGTGCATGCAGAAATAGCAAAGTCATTTCCCATTWGTAAATAGGATTTTGTCATTTATTGGTTGAGGATTTATCAGTTTACTTAGGCAACAGTCTTTTCTCCCTAACCCTCCACCCCAAACTATTAAGCTGGCRTGCTAGAGCATGGACCTTACCTCTGAATGGATTTTAGAAGAATTGCCTTGTYTCCTACTGTCATTTCAGTTACATAAATCACATTTATCTAACATGTCGGAACACTGAGTTCATTTCTGAGCATGTATTTTGGTAAGTTTTAGGTATGTATCCACTGGGGCTAGACTATCAACCAGCCTCATGTAGGTCTCTTAAATTTTTWTTTTTTTTTTTTAACATTATGTCTGCTTATTAAGCTAGATCTGATTATAGTTGAGACATCATTTGTATGTTTGAGATAAGTGCTTCAGAGTCAATGGGGAATGATAGAGCAGTAACTGAGACAGTTTTGCTTCTGTAATAGGCCTTACAAGTAGGTATATGCTCCCTATTGTCATACTCCAGTATATCAGCAGATAGCTTTGCTTGATACTGTCTTGTTATATTTGTAAGATACAGGCCTAACAGCATTTCTGCATCCTTTGTTCCTTTGATGTATAGCTTCACGGATTAAGATTTTTTTCTGTATAGTTCCATCTTATGTAGTACTGGCATTCCTATATACAGCATCTAGTTTAATGATACGGTGGAATAAACTGATGCCTCATTATCTTTAAAGTACTGTAAATTACATTTTCATCTGCACAAACTGGTGCTGATTTTTAACGGTGATCCAAGGACTGGGCAATGAAAGAGATGTAGCTAAAGCAGGGTTCAGTGTTTTTTATCTACAATTTTCACAGCCTTTTAAGAATTCWTTCTGTTAAAGAACATATTGATCAAGGTGTATATATATTTTGGGGGCACACGAGTAAATTGTATTGTCATCTCTTTCAGTGACTTCTTTTATATGTAAATATACTCATCTTTTGCAGTTAGTCATTCCTGTGGGGTTTCAACGTGATCTTTTAAGGCCCGACATAATCAACAGATACACTTTTAGCACAGGCGTCATTCAATAACTGTTGGTGTCCTTGGGAAGCGTTTGTGAAAGATAAAACTCCTCTTGTATTAAATAAATCACTAAGAGGGTGTGCCATTTTCTTCACTCCAACTACATACTCTTTAAAATAAGTATRGAGATGTTTCTTTATCCTTGAGAAAGTATGAGCCCGTTTTCCCAAAACAAGAACCTCCTTATAGGATGTCATGGTAATCAGTTCTGGTCTGGGGTTTTGACTTTGTACCCTAATAACTATAACTTTTGACAACGCTTTTTTTAATGAGGTTACATTTAACTTACTTTGCAGAGACAAGCAAATTCCTTAATGGCAGTGATAGTTCAGAGGCAAAAACATCTGGCTGTGTCCCAGGCAAGTTGGGTAACTGCCCATGCASTTACAGCATCCCTGAAGTCATCATTTTAGCCATCAGCAGAGGGTGACTGCTTAATGGAGACAGCTTCTTAACAAAGGGAAAGCCGAGTTGGCTTTGGCTGCCCTGAGTTCATTAGATTAGAGGGGTGTAAATCAGAAATCATTACTGAAATAGATTTATGTTAGCATCAACCAAGTACAGAGACAAATTCCTTAAATAGCTTCTGATTTAGGAGTTCCTCCAAAGTGTCCTGTGATGGACTTCTTTGCTAAACACTAGGGAAAGTCGTAGAAAGAAATTGATGGTAGAATTGATGCTGTAAAGGGGTCTAGGTTAAGATTTTAGAGTGTATCCATGACTAAATATGCTCTTTTTGCATGTGTATGCCAAATTCCCAATTTTAATGTAAATTTGTTTCAGCCAGGATAAAAGTATTTGTAATAAAACCAGTATTGGTACTGACAGCCTGGGGTATTCTGTTGTTCATTGTGGATTGTTAGCGACTCAGTCACTGGCAGTAGACAATTGTCCTTTTATTTAAAGAAAAAAAAAAAGTCAATTTTGAATGATAAAAAAGGGAAAGCCCAAGGGAAGCCCGTGACAATAAAAGTTAACTGCAGATAAAAGTGGTGTGGTTCAGACCTCGCTATTGACATTATAAGCACTGTCATGTGCTTTGCAAATTGCAGCAGGCACCCTGGTGGTCACAGATTTAGCTAAATCAAGGGCACGTTTCAATCAGATAATAGGAACGGACTCAGTTGAAATGAAAGCAAAATGACAGGRTGGTGCTGGTTAGTGTGCGTGCAGCCGGCGCGGTGGGTGCACGCTCACACCCGGGGCGCCCGTGAGGGTATCCGTGCGTGCGCTGCTTGTGCTACGCCGAGACGCCGGCTTTGTCCTGCTGAGGATGTGAACAGAATTCAGCTTGCCAAGTGCTATCACCTATATATCAGTGGTTTTCTTTGTAATAGTAGGATATTTCTATCTCTTGGTAATACTTTTCAAGTACCAGAAAACTGGAAATGTTGCTAGGTTCTTAAATGTTGGTAGCTCTTAGCCATTTGTCATCTCTGAATCATTTTTTTTTCTCTGATGGAAAGGGTTCCTTTCTCCTGAGCACGAACCACACCTTCCTTTTGGGGAGCAGTATGGTTGCTGTCCTTCAGCAACTGGTCAGGATTTACAGTCAGTGCCCATTTCTTGATCAGCCAAAGGGCTGATGATGTGTTATTTCCTCCCATCAGGAGCTCTGCATGCTGCGTCTCTAACATTTTCATCCCTTGCCAATCCAAGAGGAAAATGACTGAAGGCTGAGCCAGCTCCCACTGAAGTTGGTGGTGAAATGCCCACTGACTTCAGTGGGAGCTGGATCAGGCTCCAAGAAAGAAATTGAATGTTACTGATCGTTGGTAGCAGGCCAAGATGATGGTGCCCCTGTGGGTTGTTTTTCAATATTTCTTCTGCTGCGTGGTCTTTTCATTTGTTTGTTGGTTGCTGGAAAGACTCAGAAAAAATTTAAACTGCATTGACTCAGCCTTGTGCATAAGAGATGTGAGCAGCTGTTCTGTGTGTACGTGTGTATATAGTATATACACGTGTATATATAAAAGTTATGTGTGCATACGTACAAAACTGCAGCCCTTGCTTGCTACCACGTTTTTTATTTTTCTATCTCCCAAACTTAAAAGAATCCATTGTATGGTTCTTAAAAGTTTGAAAGAAATTAGTGTGGTAAAATATTTGCACAGTTTTCTATGCTCATACATAGGAAAATCATCTTAATGAATATATACRTGGAAGAGTGGGATATATAGATATTGAAAGTATTGAAAAGAACTTGGGTCTTGGGAGGAGGGGAGGCTTCTGTTACTGAATTGGTATTTAGTCTGAGTYAATCCCTTGACAGATAGTTCTGCCTATTGTCAGCATTCTACGTAAATTTGTTTTCTTCTTCCTCTTACTGACAGTCCTCAGTAAGCATCCCCATCAATAAGTAGAGCATACTCTATCTACTAGATCGGTCTACTAAATAGGGTGAGTTGCTGGAAGACGGGGGGTGTTTTACTTAAGAGAAAATGGACCAGAAGTAACAAGCAAATTCTTCTATCGAGCTCCCGTCTTTTATTCCAGCCTCCCTTATTTGAGTCCAAAGGATCTCATCTCTCAAGTCAATAACAGTGCTTCCTTTGATATGAGAGGTTAYTACATCAACTGCTACATCTGTCACTAGAAGTAGGCAGGTCACGTTTAGACTTGAAAACAAAATAAAAAGACCCCAGAATCACTCACCTTTCTATTAGCAAGGCATGCCACACGTCTGGCAAATACGTGTGTGTTATAAAGCTCGCTACAGTGAATGGTGTGCCCTATGCCRTGCATAATGGAGCTGCTGTCATCTATTATGTATTATGTATTATGACATATGGGCAAATTGGAAAATACAAACTGATGTGAGGTAATAAAAACATGAATGAAAAGGCATTCCTGCACATGCATTGTGGCTGTCACTTATAGTCAGAACTGTTTCCCTGTCTGCTTTTGTTTTTTGCTTTGCTTGACCCAGCAGTCAAAGTAACTGCTTGCTAAATTTAAATCAAAGATGCTCTTCAGTCCCGTGCGTTCCAAGAGGTCATAGTCTGGGTGCTTTTAATGCTTCTCTTAACATGATTATAGTACACAGAAAAGTGGTTCTGTCTATTATAAACACATTTCCTTTGTTTTAAGACCTTACACCTATAGAGAGTTTCTGTATTTGCTAATGTCTTAGATACCATTTCCTTATCCATCTCTGATGCGATGTAAGGATTTAGCTGTGTAACAAACTTCTTATTTAGTCCATGTAAGCAGGCTTTTCAGTGGCAAAAGGCAGAGTTTTAATTATAGCTAGAATTTCAATGCAGTTTGCATTTTCTTTGAGGAACTGGGACTGTTTATAAGAAAGAAACAACATTATACTTTTTACTGTGGAAAAACTTCTAAGAAAAAAGGTGTCATTTCTCATCAGATCCTTAAATGCTCTGAAGCAACTATCTGAATGTAGTAGCAGACTATGGATATCATGTTTTGTACTCCCATTAGCACCAGAGAGCCAGCTTAATGGGAAAAAAAATGAATTAGTTTCCTTTTTCCACCACGGTGTGASGTTTCAAAGGTTTCTTTTAAGGCGTGTTTTGGCCTGAGAGCCTTCACAGATGGTGATACTAGACAAGATAGCAAGATCCCTCCTTAGCTCTAGAAACCAAGTGAAGTTTGCAGCGTAAAATTGTCTAAAAATATAGCATGTGAACTGGGAMAATTTTGGTTTAAGCAAGTGTAGATATCCCTGAGACAGACCYCAGGGTAATTGTAGAGCTGTATTAATTGTTTTGTTGCATCCCCACAGTACTGTTTGCTACAGCTCCTCTCCCTCGGCTACGAGGTCTRATCAGTAAGAGGAATGGGTGCTTGGGAAGCCTCTTGCTTTCAGAGGGGCCATTGGTTCTGTTGGGTTGAAAAGTAAACTTTGGGAAAACCTGGGGCTTTCCATTTCAAGTTTCTTTGATTTCGATTAAACAGGATCCTTAGAATTATGTTCAAATTTGTAAGATAGGGTTTTCCTAAACAAAAGAATCTTGTTTCTAGGGCTAAATATAGACCAGATTGTATCTGAAACCTAGTAGAAGTTAGACTCAAATAAGCTCCTGCTTTTGAGTTTTGATTTCCTTCAGCATAGAAACCTGCATTTATTGGTCTTGTTAATAACAGTTCATTGCTCTCATTAGAAATGAGTCCAGTGTTGTGCTGGGAAAAGGGTTTGGTTGCTAAAGGAGGGGGAGGACGAGCACGGACTTTGAGTCCCTTTGTTTAACTTCCCAAGTGYGGGACTGTCCCCTTCCAAAGCGGGAGCCCGGGAAGAGAAGGTGTGATGCCGTTGTTCCTCCCCTGGCCGAGCTGCGGGCACTACAGCTGGGGGGCAGCCGGTGAGGTCCCACTGCGATCAGGGATTGCTGTTTCCAGCGTGCCGTTGGGCTGAGTAGGCACTTCCCTCAGCCCGGCCTTCCCGCGGCACCGACCGAACGGGACGGTTTGGTTGTGCCGAAGGCTGGAGCCGCCCAGAGTGTGCCCGCGGGAGAGGTAAAGCTGAAGTCGGTGAGAAATCTSCCAGAGCTCCACCAGGCTGGAGCGGCAGCAGAAGGATCCCACCCACCCCCGAGTCAGGAGATGAAATTATTATAACCCAATGAGAGATTTCTTGTTGTTAAGAGGTTGAGATGTTTTCTGTCCTTTGCTCCTATTGCTTTCTGGCCGTATTTCTATCCGTGCAGCTGCTTCACGTGTTGAAGTAGAGGAAAAGGGTTAGTGAGGGTCTGTGAGAAGCTCTGCACAGCTTTACGGAGGCTGTGCAGGGGTAAAACAGGCAGAATATGGAGCAGGTTGGGGGCAGAGGGACTCTTGTCTCCCCTCTTCCCTTTTAGCAAAGGGACTCCCCACCTCCCTTCTTCTCCACCCTCCATGTAGTCCTTATCTCCCTTCTGAAAGGAAGGACCATAAGCGTTACAGGAACACAGTCTTATTTCCACATCTCGCTGTTTTCACAGATCTCCACGCCTCTCAAGATAAGCTGGTCCCCCAGGGATTACGGGTGTCATATATTCATTTTTGCACTTCACAGTTGCTGTTTTGTCCCTGGGTCCTGCTTCTGAGCAGTGTGCCTGAGCAGAGATGTGGYTCTGGAAAGCCTTGTTGCATTTAAAAGGTAGTTGCAATAAACAAAGCAATGTCAAACCTATGGCTCTGGCTCCAAATGAATTATTGATTGTTTTCTCTTGAAGCCATTGCACGATGCTGTATAGCAGTGAGCACAGGCACATGGATGCTTTCTGAGGAGATAGTTAACAGGATGTTGTTTCCTGGATTAAAACTTTTAGAACTCGGTACTAAAGACAGAGGAAAGACATTTGCCATGGGTATTAAATACTTAAACATAACTACTGATTCAAATACCAATCCCTGACCTACTAGGGTGAACAAAGTGCAGCACTGACTGGGATTATTATGTATTAACTGGTTATAACTATATTTGTGATAAGTATTTTCTACCTTGGATATTGGGGTATCCTGCATCTTTACTGTTTCTTTTCATCTCTTAAGAGATTTATGTGTTTGAATATTTAGCAGCCTCTGGTGATTTAGGGACACATTTTTTGTGTCCCTAAACATATTTGCTGTTGTGGTGTCTGAAGATGAATGCCTTTAATTAAATGGTATTTTCCTGTTGTTCCTCTGAGAATAAAGCATCTGCCTGAAAAGAGCATAGGGATTAAAAAATCTTCAGTTCTGAGTCCTGTTTCTGTAACGTAGATGTTTTCATTATTCAGACTGAAGCCAGTAAAAGGGAAAGCAGGCTGGCCAGAAAGGACTGGGGGTTCGTTTCATTATTCATTTATATCAGTAGTGTTSAAAAACATACCCCGTTAGATCTCAGAAAAAAGCAATAAAAAGGAGAAATTTAACATGATTTAAAGCAATATGGGGAACTTCTTGGTAATCAGTTAGAAAAATGATTTAAGTAGTTTGAAGTGCTGCTGTAAGTATGCCATGTTATATCCCTCAGTCTTTTTTCCTTCAGATGTGGCTTCCCACAGCTTGAGACATTTCTTTSTGGTTGCTGTGTGAAAGCAGGAAATGGCCTTTGTTGGGGAGTGTGAATTTGGCTTCTGCACAAAATGCTCTCAAAATTGCTGAATAAACAAGCAGAAAAAGCAGGAAAAAATAATTCCTTCTTCCCATATCAGTTATGGTAGGAAGACTACTTATAATACAATAGACTAAAAAACAGAAATCAACATTATTTTTAAGATGATTATGCCCTTTTAGTTCTCCTCCACTGCAGTTCTAATCCTGTTCGCTAAATATAACCATCCTGTGAGGAGAAGTTGGCCTTTTTATAGTAAGTGATTAATGTTTAAGGGATTCATAAGTTTCTTTTTGCAATCTATTCTAGAAGACGCATTTCCAAACTGATCTGTGTGGTTTGGATAACAYGCAAGGTATTATTTTCCGTTGCTAAAGTCCCAATAACAATCTGAAAAGGGAAGCCATAGCATTTTATTTCTGTTATCTCACCTAYGTAAAAAAAGAAAATCCAGATTCTTGTATCTCAGCTCAGACGCTAAGTTGTCCAAGGACTTGAGGCTGGAGATCGAGTGTTACTGGAAGAGCAGTGAAGTTGCTCAGTAGCGTTAGGTCAGCAGCAGTATGTAACTGAGCCATATTTACCCACTCACACCAAATTTACGCTGGTGTAAATCATCACCACCTCAGCTGAACTGCCTGAGGCGCGCTGGGGCAGCGGAGGACCTTACACCCTCGGGCTCGCGGCGTGGAGGAGAAGCAGAAAGCTGCGCAAAGCAGGGGAACGACTCCAGCTGCTTCTGCGCACGATGCAGAATGATCTTCGTCCCTTGTGTCCCTAAATTAGACGTTGTGCCTGTYATGACACATCACTTGTGGGCCGGGAAGTATCACCTTCGATGTAATAGTGATTATTTTTCTGGGGAGCCATGTTTTCCATGGGTCTTGTAGGAATATTTATGCTGAAATAATATTAAAATTCTTCTCTGGAGAGGAGTGCCTTCTGCACACATCAGTGTCAATATGAGTTCTTGTGTAATTGCGTTGCACTAAAGTAGGTCTTTGTCRTTTCAGTGGAATGGGATTTATTTGATAAAAGCTTTATTCTTAAGTGAGAACTGGAAAGGATGCTTCTTTGCTGCGTCGTAGCTCGGGCCATAAAATGAACACGTGACATTTATCTTGCTCTTATGTTGGGCAGAATACCTCTGCTGAGGAATAAACTGCGGATGATTTTGTGGAATAATACTTTTGTTGCAGAAACCCATGAATGCAAAACATAATTCCTATTTAAAACTCCCAATTTTGATTGGGTATGTTCTTTCACAAAAACCTTTTTAGAAAAATTGCTATCTGTTTTTCTGTCCTACAATATTGTAAAAATAAAGAGAGAAGATCTATAGGCCAGCAATGATGAGTGTTGTAAAGTAAGACTAAAATTATTCTCCAGCGTTTTTGTTTAAGATGAAATAATCCTGTGATGAAATTATGGTTTTGTTTTGATGATCAGACTTTGCAATTCAGACACCTAGAAAATATGGCACCAATGCTGCAATGCAGGTGAGTAGCACAAGGCGTAATTGCCTTTTCTGGTACGCATATGATACATATTCTGTACATATGCCGTACATATCAGATAGCAGACAAAAGTATTCCCCCGTCAGGTGATGTACTTGCTCAGTACAGACTCAGCACTAGAAAGCTGTGAATTCCCACTGACTTCTGGTGTAGTCTGRGGCATTTTGCATTTCACTGGAGCGGACCCTAAGAGACCAATACACTCTGGCTTTCCTGTGGCTACCTTGGGGATACCAAACATCATTTTATTTTATTTGCAAGGCTTGATTCTCATCCTGTGTGCGCAAATCAGTAGTCATGTTCCAGRTGGGACAACGGTATCATGGCAGTAGGAGCAGAATGTGAGCTGAAGGCAAGGTTGGTGATCTGCCTGTTTCCCTCTCAGCATCCTYTTCTTGTGACCCGTTTTGTGGTTTGTCTCCTCACAGTACAGGTTTGTTGTGCATTTATTTAATCATAGGGTAGATGATCTTGTCACTGAATA
Source organism: Oceanodroma leucorhoa (assembly GCA_030449065.1). Lineage (NCBI taxonomy): Eukaryota > Metazoa > Chordata > Aves > Procellariiformes > Oceanodroma > Oceanodroma leucorhoa. The sequence goes on from JASVER010000017.1 coordinate 9,665,083, forward strand.
CCCTTACAACAATGTGAGAGAAGTCCATTAATAGTTAATGGTCAGAAATGTCTCCCTAAAGGAACTTGTCTTGTAAATGGAGTCTGGTGACATGTAAGTGACATGTTTGTACCTCCCCCGGCTCCTGACTCAATATTCGCCTCAGCTCCAGCGCTGAGAACATTCCCCATGGGGGGAGAGGCAGCAAGGCAGATGGGTTTCAGTGGTCCCTGAAAAGTCACCCACCCTTGAGCTTTGGTGGGCTGGGCTAGGGTTACTGGTTTTGCTCTTCTCTGGGCAAAACGTTTTCAGAGCTATCTGTACTGTTGAATTCTTTTGACAAGTTCTATCATTTCAATGGTGTATTTTATTAGAGAGAAGGGAAATATTGTTTGTGAGGTTTATGCCTATCACCATTTGTATCTGTGTTGGTTTTTAATACCGTGCATTTAGCAAATCCTTGGATGCTAGGTTTGACGGGTGGACTAATTCAGACACCAAATGTTAATATTTAATACCTAAAATAACCAGATGAATCTACCATTGTATATGTGTTTTCTATATGTTACTGTACAAATTTAATATTAAAATTTAAAATCTGTATGGATGTTTCATATTCAAAACATGTAGGTGAACACTAACATAGCTAACAATCATCAGGTTAAAAGAAGCTAATTATTGTGGAATGTCATGTTAGCTGGAAGTCACYGAGTAGGCAAATACTGTACCAAAAGGATAGCGTACAAAGTTGACACATCTTTGATATTACCCTAACCTAGTGCTGGGATGAAAAAAATGACCTTTTGTTGTAGCTATAGAATATTCTTGGTCCTTGTAAGTAGGCCCTTGGGTCAGCTAATGGCTGCAGGCCTAAATTGGCAACTTGATCTCCAGGAAAGGAATTACTGTTCGGGCTCTCTTGATTTTGAATTATGGTCCAGAGCTGTATTTGTAAGAGTCTGAAGAAAAAAAAAAAAAAAGAGGAAAGATTGTATGTATCTCTGTATTACAGAGTTGTGTAACTGCAATATGAGTGATACCACAAGATATATTGTAAGAGATTGTCAGTTACTGAATTTTATATAAAAAGAAGGAAAAAACCCTCAAATGTAATGTGTACCGAGCAGTCTTTTTTCCCCCCTCTGGACTGTGCATACATCCGCAGCAAGAAGCTGCTCATGCCGTTGAGAGATCCCCGCCTGGGCGGGTAAGGCAGGCTTGAGGTGGATGCAGAAGTGACCTGACCAAGACCACGTAYGTGCAGCAGTTCAGTGGCAGGGTTGAGAGTAGGGTTGATCTTCGTCTGGAGAGATGTATTGCTGCAGCATCCTGCCGCAGTGTTCTGTTGTTGTTGTTGTTGTTKATTTGTTTKTGKTTTTTTAAGAACTATATGGAAAAAMCAGTTTAACCATTGAAAATGGCACCAGGAAATCTGAAAAGGCTTTATCAGACTGTTTACAGTGAAAGAGCTTTGGCTGAAATTAATGTGCGTCTCTGGGTGCCTTGCCTCTCTGGCTTTAGAACTCTAAAGCTTAAAGTTACCGAGTGTCTTTTCAGGTCTGTCAGCCTGGGTGGCTCTTGCCAGTGCAGTATATGTGCCTGCTTAAGTAACCTGCAAAACAGATTGACCTCGGAAGTATACAGCCAGTTCTGCATCCTTGGTTCTGATCTCATTAGTAAACCAGACCTGAATTATTCATGCAGGCTTTATGAGGATCATCTCTGAAAATGATTGATGGAGGTGAGACTACAGAACTTATTCCTCCTTTTTATTTCCAGCTCATCTCCCAATGGGTTTTACAGGAATGAAAACCAAAATTCGTCTTCAGTACTAAATTGAACATTGTAAGAAGTTGCGCTTTTTTTTCTGATTTAGATTCCTGTCACGGTGTATGATAAATTGTCCAGTAAATACTCATGTGAAATTTATATCTTAACTTTATGATATAACAGCTGCAGATGCTTTGGAGGGCCAGGTCTGATGGAATCTGTGGGTTGCCTTTAGGTGTTGCCAYAGGCAGTGCTTATGTGTCAGCACTGCAGCGTTTTCCTCATTTTGGTCCTTCCGTCGCGCGGCTTTGGAATCCCTGTTCATCCCAGAGCCCTCCTAGTGCCGYTGGCGCACAGAGATCTCGGTGTGGGAGCCGAGCGTTGTGTGGGCCTTGTGCACTTTTATTTCTCATTTGATTCTTAAGGCGCGGGGAAATAGATCCGCAGATAACGCTAGTGTGGTTTTATGTGGCCTAGGGGTGATGGAGGTACTTGGGCAGCCATTTTCCCCTTGAACTGCAGCTCTAGCCAGTTGTAAAGAACATGTGGATCTAAAGATGAGGTGGAAAAAAAAGGCAAAATCTCCGTTTCTGTCTCCTCCCCCTCAGGGAGTACAGCTATATCTCAAAAGTTATTGCCAGTTAAAATTGATCAGGTAGGAATTGCTCATCATCTGAGACAGTCCTCAATTTCTCTGTATGCTTCCAAACATCCTGCACACTACAATTAGAGGGCAATCTGATGTCAATAAAACAAAGGTACATAGAGACAAAACAATTAGCGGATAGAGTTTTTTGAGTACCAGCGAGAAGGAKGAGTTTATGGAGTGCTAGCTGGGCATCAGTGATATTGCTGACAGGTATGAGAGACCTCAAATAATCTGGGCATGTTCCACTAATAAGGCAAATTTAACATACTTTTTCCTAAGTGCAAAGTTTGGAAGAAAATATACAAATTTAAATACAGGTGGACAGAGCTGTTCACCTTAGCTCTGATGGAGCWGATCCCTCTGAAGCTGATCTTGACGTTGTTACTTGTGATTCCACAACCCCGGCTGGTGGAGAGCAGCTCCTTTGGCTCCATCCCCCTCTCCCCACTCCCAGCACAGGCAGCGCTTCTCGGTAATGCAACTCCAGCTCCTGGCTTCAGAACTTCAAAATACCACACACCCATTCCTTTCCAGACTGTCCATATTGCACACCAATAGATCAATGCTCCATAAAGTAGTTAGGCATGTGGTGTTTTTTGTGGTTTTTTTTTTTCTTTTTTTTTTTTTTTCCCCTGAAGCAGGCTATACACTAAATAAAAATTCTATATAGATTTGGCTTTAAGTGAAGTAATTCTACAAAAGCCCGTGGATCTCTCTCAACACATACCGGTTCCAGATTTGCTCCCTTGTGCTCCTCCATGGGAAGTGATGCTGCTGACCTCAGGCCTTGTGTCAAAGCCCTGCTTTTTAGTTCTTTCCTGTATCAGACATCYCTTTCATTCCGGTGAAATAAAACCGGAGTGCACACTTGCATGGGTTATACTGCTGTCGTGTAAATATTCGAAGAACCTGAGACACATGGCAGGGTTCCCGATGCGGCTGAAGGCCACGGCTCTGTTGCAAACTACTTTTTAATGAATTGAGTTTCCAGGTGACAAGGAAGATGACCTCACTTCGGTGGCTGTTGTGCCTGAAGAGGGCAAAGTGAGGAGAGGCAGTGGAACGAGGAAATCTCGTTCTTGCTTACCGAGTGCTTTCCCGCTACAGTGACAAAAAGGCAATTTTTCATTCTGAAATAGAGGAGGGCTTAAAATTATAAGCATCTGTGRTTTACAAAAAAAGGTAATGTAACTTATGAGGCTGGATTTCCGCAAGGCCAAAGGTGAAGAAAAGTCAACCCTAGTGACTCCCTTCGGTATTTCCYCTGGAGATTTATGTAACAGGCTGGGCAAGACCTCAAAGTTTCCAGATGAGAGTGGGAGTGCGCCGGCTCCACAAGCTGATACGGTGTTGCCAGAGCTGTATTGGTCTAGTATGATTCTTGCATTTCTTAGTCCTCCCCCATCTCTATGTGTTACCTTTACTGTTTACTGGTATTTTTCAAGGAGGGAGGTGAAAGAGATGGACTAGAAGAATATTTCTGGTCATTTTGTATTTGTTGCTATCATCTAATCATTTTGTAGCTTCTACAGTCTATACTTTTTTGCCCATTATGTACAAAACCCAAAGGATACAGTTGGAAGTATATGACATACGCTATCAAGGCAAGCTCCCACTGATTTCCCAAGCTGGCTAAAAGGACACATGAATGTATGTTCCTCCCTGTAGCTTTTACTTCATCGCTGCCCCACAAACTGGTCCTGCAGACTTGGACTCTGCACTTGCATGCTCAATCTCCATGACATTATGAGCTGGGGCCAGCAAATGAGTTCTCCATCTCTAAAACCCATGCGTCCCATCTCACCGTGCTTTGTCCTTGGCTGGAGCTTCAGAAAAATATTCTAGATGGTACAAGRGCTCTTCCTTTCGTGAGAGCCTGCCCACAGGTTGGATCCGCGGTTTGTGCTTCTTGCACAGCTTTGAATTGGTGCAGATTCTCACGGCATATCRCAATTTGGCAATCTGTTTTACACCATGAACTTCACGGCAGCATTATTTTCTTTCTGTGTATTCCACGTATTTCTCAGAGAAAAGACATTATGAATAGAACTGGCTGAAATATGTAATTTCCTTTTCACAGGAAATCCTGTTGTTCTGGGAAAATCTTTTCTTACAGTTTGAAAGTAGGACTGTAGTCTTAAAAAAATCCTACGCAAGAGAGACCATCCTTATGTTCACTAAGGAAAACTGAACACAGGATCTAATTTTTCCAGGATATATGTAATGTAGACCTTGGAGCGTAGTCCTGGTATGTGCTTCCAGGCTTTACGTTCTCTCCCAGATCCCAGGCTATGACAAAGAACGTTTTTCTGGTATTCAGCTTCCCTTCATATTTCTTTGTTAAATACCATATTTTGCCAGCACGATTGCTTCTCATAACAAACTCAGCAGCATTTGAATTACAGTTAAGACAGTTCTTACTTGATTACACTGCTGCTTATGGAGGGGTGCAGCTGAAAATTAGGAGTATTGCATCAGAATCTTTTGGGGATTACTAAATATTAGCAAAACAAAGCCTTGTGCTGGAGCTCAGGCACCACAACTGTCTGTCCACAAACTCGGGAGGTTCTCCGGTSTGGAAGCTCATACAGTGAACAAATAAGAACAGACATTTCTCTTTACTTCAAATGCTTATGCCCACCTCATCCAAGGAAGAGACCAAGTAAACAAAGGGAGCTCGTTTAAAAGGGAGATAAACATGCACAGAGTCTTTCCATCATTTAAATTAAGGAGGACACAGAACTGCACCATCAAGCCAGTTTTAACAAAGCCATTACAAATAGAATCATAGAATCATAGAATCATTAAGGTTGGAAAAGACCTCTAAGATCATCGTGTCCAACCAKCAACCCAGTACCCATGCCCACTAAAMCATGTCCCGAAAATACGAGTAGGACATGAAAACAGAGRCTTTTTACAATGTCAGTTATATTACATATGTCTATATTTACTGCATATGTTACGTGTGCTATACAGCCAGTTTGGAAAAAAGGGGTCTAAACGTGTGAACTGTTACTGTTTCAGTATTACAGAGCAACACTTAGGGTTTGAAATGAAGAGARTAAAGCATTAATTAAGTACAGTGCAACGCAGAATTATGTGAAAGCCTSAGAGATAAGAATTACCTTTCATTTTGTTGGTTTAGATGATAACTTCCTAGGTTTATTTTTATGACACAAGAAACATTTCTCTACTGGGAAAATATCACACAAGTCTGTTTCCTTTTAGTTCTTCAACTTAAAAGTTTCCTGAACCAGCTCTGTGGAAGGAAGAGAAAGCGTTATTTTGTTGAATACCTATTGTGCAGCTTTATTTACAGAAGCTCTTTGTTTGCAGCTGTTCTTAAGCTTAAAATATTTTGAACTTAAAACATGGTGCATCTTTGGAGGGATATAATTTAAAATGCTGCAGCCTACCGCTTCCAATTTGTCTGTTCTGTGGCCTGGCAAATGGATATGGTTTAAGCAATGACACAAAGAAGGTATTTTGAGGAGCTGCGGCAATAGATATAACCGAAAGCCAGGCACACTATTTTTAAGCAGTTCCCCAGGCAGTGACATAAGTTTGGGGAGAAAAAAAAAAAAATCTCCAAAAATCCCTGAGTAATGCAAACATCCAAAGCTATTAGCTAGTAGAAATCCTTTGCTTTGCACAGGAGGAGAGGTGATCAGACAGGGGAGACGGGTCGGCGCCGGGCGGTGGAGGAGGTGGGAGCTCTCRGTGGGATTCTGCGGAGGCAGGCGGGGAGAATTGGGTCTGGTGAGCTCCTCGAGCTGTCAGGGGTGACATCGGGGTCTTTTCTTCCCCAGCTCGACGAAGGCTTCGTGCTGCGATAGATTTAGGCAAATGTAATGGAATGCAAATCCTGTACTTGTACTTCTCCTGACATCGAGCTGCTTAAAATAATCATGAGCTTTGAGAAAGCAAACAGAATCTGGCAGCTCAGAGTTATCTTTTAACTTGAACAAAATGAGAAGAGTCCTCGATTCAGGGGGGCTTGTAGAGTGCTTCTGGGGGATGAAACGGCTTTTCATTTCATGGCAAATTTTGTCCCCGTWGCACTGGCGTGTGGGGTACGAACAGCCGTGAGGAGCAGTGGAGGCTACAGCCGTGCAAAGAATCACTGGAAATAGGCAAATCAGTCCTGTCCTTTAGGCAACTGTCATATTCAATTCACTTTAATACAGACCAGCAGTAAAAATCTGCATCTGACCAACAGAGATGCTTATTGAGCATATATTGAACATATGTTCAGTGCATATTGAATAKGACACCATTGTTACTGCATTCCTTGCTCCAAAAAAAAAGGCTTCAAGAAGAAATGTTCAAAAGCTAAAATTTGGTCTCAGTTTGGTTTAAGAACAAATAAGATCTATAGTTTTCRGACCTAGAAGGACAGTTTCCTAAGGCTGTACTGCTGTAAGAACAAATTGTGTGGTTTAGATCTTCACTTAATGTTTAGGTTACTCATCATTTTGTACAGCTGCTGCCCTTCAAGCTTGTGTTTCGTTTGATTGGCTCCATTTTGGGTGCTGCTGTTTTCTCGCTGGGTTTTTGTGTCTGTGTGAGCACATGGTGCTCGAAAAGGATTATTGATAATACCAGGTCTCCGTGCATTTTACAGCTTGTCTTACCTTGTGTAACAAAGCCATACACGTACTGTTTGAAAAGGGCTATRGTAAAATTGTGCTAAAAATAGAATGTAGTATTTCCATGGGAGCAGGATGCACAAGGATTTGCTGCACCATGTCTGCTCTGCTCTGTAGGAGCACACACACAAATYTGATGCTATTTTAGATGGGTTTTTTGACGAAACTATGAAATRTCTTAAGGAGATCCTTTTATTTTTATTTTTTTTTTTAGTTGATTTATGTACACTTGTGCCAAGGAGGGTTTTTGAAACTAACACAGGAGTATCAGTGGTGTTGTCTGTGTGRTTGAGCCACCTTCACGCTGGAAAGCAGGCTTTGCAGGACAGATTTATTTCCAAGTGTGTGTTCCCTGTTATAACACAAAGAAGTCTTAAGTGACATAAATATATATGGAGAAGACCATAGCCATGATATTCTGCTCTGGAAACATTTACATTACATTTACATTCCGCAATGTAGAATCTCCTTTGGGAAACGCAGAGGTAGCCCGGTAGCTGAGGTCTATGCCATCAGCTCAGAAAGCCCTGCATTTCCAGGTATGCCCTGCAAACATGAATCTGCACTCTGCTCACTAGCCTCTCATTTGATTTTCCCCAGGAGCTCTGACTCTGAAGAAGCGTTTGAGACCCCGGAGTCCACTACCCCGGTAAAGGCACCACCTTCGCCTCCGCAGCCACCCCCCGAAGCGGCGGCAGCAGCAGCAGCAGCAGTTGTAGCAGACATAGCAGAACAAGAAATAAAACCCCAGCTGCCCTTGGAAGACACAGGTAACGAGCATGTAATGAGTGGGACAGGTTACTGAGGAGGGTGAAGCTGCAGGGAGGTGTTTATGTTAGCACAGGCAAGGAATTGATGCTAATAAAATGTTTCCTGGAGGATTAGTTAGTGTATGCTGGCCTTATCCACGCTGAGAGGAAGAACCCTGTCGCCTCCTGGAATAAAGTATTGGAGAATCTGTCTATAACATTTGACAAATAATAAAGAAGATAGGAGTTTTCTAGAAAAACCTTTCTTCCTTTTGAATCAAACTTCATTCCCTCCTCTCAGAATTGTAGGATTTTTACAGAATCAGATAAGTAAAAAAATGAGGTATGAGATACAGATGCGGGTACCTGGGTGAGCACCATGAACAGTGACAGTTAACTAAATGTTACTTTCAAATATATTATCAGCTGAAACAGAAGGTAAACAAAAAGCTCATAGAACAATAGAAATATTTATATTAGCTCTGTGGTACAGTATTACTCTATGTTACAGTATAGGAGGAACACGGGAGTATGTGTGAATGTACGTATAATATACATACATAAAAATTGGTACATACTGGCGAAGTAACCTTTAAAAAGGGARTGTTCTGTTTAAAAAACCAAAGGAACCCTTTCCCAGAAAAAGCGTTCTTTGTTCTCCAAATTGAGTAATGGAATATGAGGGAGTAGAACACGCTCTAATAGCCCAAAATAGCTTTGTTTGGGCTGTCAGATGACAGCTCAACAGTTTAAGATTGAATTCCCCATTATGCTGTCTTCTTTCCCATCTGAAAGTCAAGTCATCTTGATCACCTGGCTAAACTGTATAAAGGTAATTTTACTCCAAGCAGACTAAAACTCACTTGTATTTCATTTGGAAAGATGTACGGCATCGCCAGACAGTGTTTTAAAGCTTCCATTTCCACTGTAGAAGTGGCTATGTTTAGCAGTGGGCAAAGCAATGTCCATGGCTGGTGTGTGTATTACAAAGGCTGTCCAGCTTTGATTTAAACCCTCAGGGAAGGGACAGGTAAGTCTTGCAAATGTCTTGAGCCGCCTAACGCATTTCTGGGAGTTGTGCATTAAGGAATGCTCTTTAAGATCATGATTTATTATACGAGTTTATAAGAATCTAGAAAGATGTTCAACAAACTGATTCCACAAAATAAAAATGAAATACTGAGACATCCTGATGCTTTTTCTTTTCTGTTGTTACAGTTCCCTCTTCGTTGTAGCAAACAACATTACTCATTCTCCGTCTTCTTTCCTTTTTCTAATCTTTTGTAATCTAATGATTACAAAATAAGTGCTGAGAGAACAAAAGAACGCATATGCTAAACAGGATCGGAGTGTGTTTTTAATTACTGCAGTAGATTATCTTCAAACCCGTGATTACACATGTGCTTCCCTGGCACATGTGATTCTTTTCTCCCTACTGCCCAGATCTCCCCCTCCTTTCTTTCAGATGTTTCTGAAGAAAGGTAGGAAGTTGAATATATCTATTCACAGCCAGCGTGAACTATATTGAAGGCCATTGGATGGCAGAGATGAAAACATTTCATTTGCGAATAAGATTTGTCCATGGGAGGCAAGTTACCACAAACTAACAGAGCTATGTTCAGCATTCCAAAATTATGCAAAATGAAGTTATTCAACAGGGTAATTTATGTGAGGGAAGGAAGATGTGTAATGCAGAAAAAATTCAGATGTAGGAGGGCAACACAAAGCATTCATTAGTTTTGGAAATCTTTAGAAGAAATTAATAATAGTAAGACCATAGCTTAGGTGTTTGCATGCTTCTTCAGACATGCAAACAGTTAAGCGTTTTGTACTTTATAAACCACTTGAGTAACAGTTATCTTGTAGTTTACTTACCTCATAGGTTATGCATGTGGCTGCACACAAAGAGAATGAGTCCCTTCCACAGGGGTTAGGGGCAGTTGAAGCAGAGTTCCTCGTTGGTACCATACAGCTAAATAAATAGGTTTCAGTAAAAGAGGAGTAAGGAATACGGGCAGCCGGGGGGCCTGGCACAYGCCCAGGGAGAGGCAGCGATGTCCAGCCGGGTTTCTGGTTCACCAGCTGCRTGGCTTTGTCTTCTACATGAGGTTGGTGACGGAGCGTGTGCTTGGGTGGAAGGAGGAAGCACAGTAAGTTTTTTAAAGGATTATTTCATCTGTATCTGACAATAATTACTTATGCAGACGGTTGCAGTTATGCTGCATGATATCATTAGCGCAACAGCTGGACCCCACTGCTGGAAAGCCAAGAGGAGAGTTTTTAATTAGGTTGACTTCAACGCTAGCTTAATAAATATGATGAAAGTGAAATATAGCTAGACTCATCCTGGGTTTGTGCCAGCTCCTGGTGGGGTAAAACCTGCTGCATGGCTCCAGTCCATCAGCAGCAGAGCAGAAGAGGGGAGTCAGTCTGCAGGCGAGTCTGGAGGGGAAGAGGAGTAACAGAGCACCTATGGAAACTACCTCTGAACCCCAGAAAGTGTCACTAACGAGCCCTTCCATTCCTCCATAAGTGCTTTGTTTGTTGTGGGGGACATGGGTTATACTTTCAAAGAAAATTACTTYGAGGGTGCTTTTTATTTATTTATTTATTTATTATTTTGGTAACATTTTAAATTATTGTTGCCTGTATGCTGTAGGCGAAGTGTACTTGTCTCCTAGTTATTTCATTCTAACAGAGTATGTGGATGCATGCTGTATGTATTTTCCAAGGGTTTGTCTTGTTTGTTTTTCTCTAGAAAACACAACTTGAATTTAATTTCTAAAAAATGCAACTAGAAGTTTAATTTCTTCCATTTGGAAACCCAGCAGGCTGAAAATAGAAGGCCTTAACACTGCTGAGCTGGAAACAAAATGAAACACTGCTTCGACAGGCTTTATTAGAATTGGTTAAGTTTTGTTTCTAARCCTTTCAAAATAGTGTTTCATTTTGTTTCCAGCTCAGCTGTGTTAAGGCCTTCTATTTTCAGCCTGCTGGGCTTCCCCCTATTTTAGAGATACATCAACAAAGAAAAATGCTCAACTGTCCTAGTGCACAGTGCAGCTCCCCCTCTAGAAGAATTCGTGGTAATTTAAAGGGAAAAATATTTAAAAATACCTAGAAGTACTTTATATGTTCTAACTCCTTAATGTATTTTCATTATTCATAAAGAACTAGTTCAGATTTAGATTCAATAAGCTCATAGCTGGTGCAGATATTTAATTTTCTTCTTTAAAATATCTTTAAAACAAACCTGAAGTTCCAAAGTTTTTGGAAATGTTTTTTTTTGTGAACACGGGAGAGCCCGCTCGCTGGGTTGTGGTAGGGGATGCTCCGGGGTGCCGCATCCCGTCCCGCTGGTACCGCAGAGCGGGGCAGGCCCGGAGCACAGAGAGCTCCGCAGGGGAGGAGGAGAACACTGGRACTGCAGCAGAATGAAACACCTTTGGCTGCTTCTGTAGCTCCTGGTGCAACTACTGCCACTGAGTTTCTGCATTTCTTTCCTAAGGCTGTATAGAGATAGGCCGTCAGATGTAAATCCTAACATCAGTCCYGCTCTGAACCTACAAATGCCTCCTATCCTTTCGCGTTCGGTATAAAGCCGTGGTAGCAATGTAGTAGAAATTTTATATCCTCATCGGTGGGCACTTCGGAGCACATGCATGGGATTTGTTACTGTTCAGACCATTTATGGATCTTTATTTAAAGAAGGCTGAGAAAAGTGAGGTATGTGACTACCTCGCTGTGCTTGTGGGACATCGAAGCTTTACTGGCAACTGAAGTGCTATCAAAWTGTAGATATTTTAGAACATACAAGAAAAAGCTTTCTGTAGTRGACTAGAAAAGTTTTTGAATTTTTTTTATTCCTTTTTGTTGATACTGACAACATAAATTTGTTTTGTTTAYTAATGCAAACAATCTTATAATATCTTTCTAGCAACTTTTGCTGCTGCCGTAATAGGTGACRGGTGAAAATGCCAAGCATTAAACATGTCATGCAGCTCTCATTGAGAGGTCTCATCACCTGGATACAAGAAGTCTGGGGTCTTTTGTTGTTGTTTTTGGTTTTGGGATTGTTTTTGTTTTTCATACCTGATGCAGGCAAAAATTCTCTGAAATCAGAGATATTTCCTTGTGGAAGGAGCAGAACTTGGACCTTCTTTTTTAATGAACGAAATGGGAGGTCTGTTYGGGGATTGCCTGTTTTTTATGGCAACGTAAGTTTCTCTGCTATCGCTCATGTTCTTGGAATGCTTTATAAAACTTCCTATCTCCCTGTGGGCAGCTCTTACCAGTGTAAATTGTGGGAGACTGTCAGCRCCAATAAAAGGCGTAAGCCTTATTTAAAACCTTGTGCTGGCCTCTCTCTAGGGCAAGTCCTGACAATTTTGATAGCCTGTGTTGTAGCATGTTCCTTTGCAATCAATCAATAAAATAATAAATAATAAAATACTGTAATTAGTAATACTGATTTGCTTAATTCTGTGATGTAAAAGGACAAATGGCACTGCTCTCTGAATAGGCTGTTAATGTCAGGAAAGAATGGTCTTCATATCTCTCTGTAGTAATAAAGCCGTGCTGTTTTGCGATAGTGAGTACTACTGTTCATATTTTCCTCTCCAACATTTCTGCGGTTACCAGTACTGAGCCAATTCTGTTGTAATGCCAGAAGAGTSTAACAGCAGCATTTCACTTCAACCAAAAGCCATGTTTTCTGAGACAGTTTCACGTATTGTTTCATAAAGAAACAATAAAAATATCACAGTAGCGAGTCGAGCGACACTCTGTAGAAATATGTACTCTAAGTAAAGGATTTGATTAGGAGGAAGTTGTGAAATAACCAATTACAGAAGATGAAAGCTCTGCACTGTGTGGAGCACACCAAATTTGAATGCCATTTTGCTTGGAGTAGCTGTAAAGCCTTGTACGCTCTCTTTGCTGCTGTGATGCATCCCTAACCTCAGCTCTACCATGCCTGTTATTTACAGTCCAAGTCCTGCAAGGCATTGGTTTATTTTATTTTATTTCATTTAAATGCATGTTTGTACTGACTTTGAACAAGAGGCCTCAATCCTGTTGAGCCTTTGGCGCACGCTGGAATGAAAAACAAYGCGTAATTGCAGAGGACTTCTTGTCCAGATCCCCCTTTTATTTCATGCTGACCTACATTTGTACTCTGCTGACATATTAGAGCTGTGCCAGTGTTTATTGTAATGTATTCCCGTGAAGCGTCTTCCATTCCTGTTTCAGTGTAAAATGTACAGATTAGTCGAATGCTGGAGTTTTGTGGCACTCTGAGTCCCCTTAACAGAAGAGCCATCAGYGTCAGAAAGTGATGTGGGTGTGAAGTGAGCACCAGCTCAGCTGGCAAATCACGTCTAATTAATGAYCTCTCAGCCAGGCTGAAAGCAAGCCCAGCCCAGTGGAGATGAAGGAGAAAAATAAACTGTCCTGAAGTACTGCCATGTTATTAGCATTCATTTAGCAGAAGAGCACATTAAAATATTATTTTAATTGATGTAACTTAGTAAACTGCCACAGTCTTAAAAGAGAAACTGTGTAGCTGTCATTCCTTTGACAATCTCTGGAAATAGGTGATGCCACTCTAAGGTATKGCTTTGGTGTCCAATTTCCTTAAATCCCTTCTGTCCTCTATATCCATAAATAATAATTCTTGTGATCTCTATGCAGACATATAATTTCCTCTGAAACAAAGGAAAAATGTTTATTTTTCTGGTCTTAATCCATTCATAGCTTCTGACTAAAAATAATTATTGATTATCTATATTGCTTTTATGAACAATGTTAATGAATGTAGCTGGGCAAAATGGGAATTATTTTGCAAAACATGTCAGGATTGGGATGAAAAAGATGTGTAGAAATTCCTCTGAAATCATTTAAGGATGAGCAAAGCATTCCTTTTTGTTTGACKGTTTTTCTTTATAATTGCATAATTATAAAAAAAAAATGACAACATGAAGAATGCTGCGTTGCTTCAATAGGAAACACTGGGGCGTTTTGCTCCAGTGGGTATCAGCGAGAGCTCCGAGCCGCTGGCTTACCCCAGCCCGAGCTGGGAGCGGGAGGGAGATGTCCCAGCTCTGCGATAGCCTGGCTGGGAGAGGCGCAGGGGGGCAGAGGTGGCTGTGTTACACCCAGGTGGGGAGCAGTACAGTGACAGCAGGAGCAAACCATGTCCAGAATTTGTAAAACATTTTAGTAATGAACTTTTACGAACTGGAAGGCAGAAAGGACCATCATCTTAATCCTTTCCTACCTATATATTTTCTATTTTTTTTATATGCACTGTATATTTTTCTACTTTGTCCAATATAGTTGGCATATCCCAAGTCAAGAGACTTCTAGAAATCTCTTTTAGGATTCCATTCAACAAGYAAATCTTTCATTACAACGAAAAGCTGCTTGGTTTAACAGTTTTAGCATGCAATTCTTTCTATAAATTTTCTTTTCATTGATGAGTTAGAACTACACTTTGAGAAATCTCTTTTAAGTAATTTGTAGGGAGCTTCTAGCAGTCTTTTTAAGGAAGATTTTTACAGTACTCAACTAATTTTMTTACCTTTACCGTAATTTATTTCATAGAAAATGCTCTGTGATTCATGTCTCATTATAAACTTGGAATTACGAGGTCAAAGTGGAGTGTATTGACTGCGTGGGGCAGAGAGAGGCGTAGCATTGATGGGTTAYGGAGAGGAAGCCATGTTCCTCTGGGAAATTGGTAAAAATAGCACATGGGAAACAAAACTTAAGATCAACATGTAATTGCTAAAGCACCAGTCAATTTACAGGGAATTTACTGCATAAGAGCTCTGGCACAATTCTGTGAACTCGTTGTAACAGTAGAAAACGGGAGTAATAAAGTGCTCAATGTTCAGTTTTTCTAGTATTTGGCATAGTTAGCATGTTCTGGTAATATCCATCTCTTTAACTAAGTTATAATTAGTTTAGAAGAGATGCTCTAGAGGCTATTGCAAATACGTATTTTGTGTTTTCGTGATACTTGCCTTGAATACTTTTTCGAGGAGAACAGAACTATTTTTTTTCCCCTAATCTAGTTCATATATTAGAAATGTCACTTTGATTTGTATGTCCTTTAATCATTGCCTGGTTCATTTGTATGATTTTAACTCCTTTTTTTTTTTTTTTTTTTACTTGTAGTAATATTAGATTACAGTAAAATTTATTAAGCTCCAGTTTTAAAAATGTGTTTAAAATTCACAGAGTTTTCTGTTTGTTCCCACAGGATTATGTTCAGAAACTGTACCCGTAACTGATGTGTCACACAGTGAACCAGTTGAAGAAAGCCCTTTCCGCCCCCCTTCCCATTCTTTTTCCACCGTCTTCGATGAGGACAAGCCAATAGCCAGCAGTGGAACTTACAACTTGGACTTCGATAACATTGAGTTGGTTGATTCTCTCCATGCCTTAGGACCGAGCTCTCCAGAACCGAAGAATCGTGATCCCAAAGCGAATGTACGAAGAAAATCTACCGATTCAGTCCCAGTTTCCAAATCTACATTGTCTCGATCTCTTAGCTTGCAAGCAAGTGATTTTGATGGAGCATCTTATCTCGGTAATAGTGAGACATTAGCACCGGCAGCAGATGCGTATGGTACTGGTTCAAGTAGTGCTTCTAGTACTCTTAAGAGAACAAAGAAATCCAGGCCAGCTTCCTTAAAAAAGAAGCAGTCATCAAAAAAATCTCTGGATGCTCCACCGGTGAAGGAAACACCACAAGAACCATCTGACCTTGGCCAAGCAGCTTGCGCCCCAGRTGAGGATAAACCAGTATCTGAAGCAAAGGCTGACTCTGTAAAGCCCGAATGTACTGAACCTTCTAAAATCTCTGCTGAGAAACAGGAGGCCCCGCCTGTGCCTGAAGGATCCTACCCTTTGGATCCAGACAGTTTTGAAGGGATTAGTGCATTTAGCACTGGAGGCAGCAAAGTACAAAACTCCCCCCCTGCCAATAAGAAAACACTACCTCTTACAACGGCACCAGAGGCTGTGGAGGTGACTCCGCCTGACACTGGAGGACAAGAAGACCCTCCGGTCAAAGGCGTTGCGGTGAGGCTGGAGTTTGATTATTCCGAAGAAAAAGGGGTGAGTGAAGACCAGCAGGAGGGTACTCCTCCTCCCAAAAAAGCAGGTAAAAAGCCTGGTGCTAAAATGCCATTACGGAGGCCAAAGACTAAAAAGTCAGTGGAAAAGCTTGACAATGCTCCAACCACACCGACCAAGTCACCCACTGATCCAAACGAAATCCCTATCACAAAAGGCTCTTACACTTTTGATATTGACAAGTGGGATGATCCCAATTTTAACCCGTTCTCATCTAGTACAAAAATGCAAGAATCGCCCAAACTGCCTCAACAAACGTACAGTTTTGAGCCAGACATGTGCGAGGACTCTATTGACCCTTTCAAGTCGTCTTCTAAGACAGCCAGCTCACCCTCTAAATCTCCAGCTTCCTTTGAGATACCAGCCAGTGCCAATGAAACAAATGGAACTGAAGGAGACAACTTGAATAAACCTGCAAAAAAGAAGAAGACGCCACTAAAAACGTAAGTTAAAGGGCAYAGATGTTTCTAGATTAGAAGCAGCACATTCCTACCCCTTGACACAGTTACACCTGGTTTATATTTGAATAGAGAAAGGAAGATGCCGTTGAGTGTTGGTAGYCACACAACTGGACTCGTGCCGGGGGTCTGTACGTGCCCTCCCTCAACCTGTTTCCTCAGTAGCTTGATGTTTCCAGCCTGAAGGGGAGAACYGGGGCTAAATCAAGCCAGATTAGGCCACTGGACTGGCAATTGGATTTTTGAAGTTTTGGGGCTCAGTGTAGCTTTGAATCTGATTAAGTCCAAATTTTATCAATTTTGTGGCAAATTTTCTGTGACCTCATCTTGGGAATTTGATACTGTTTAAGCTGATCAAAGTATTCACACCAGTAAAGACTAATTTGTGAATAATCGGTTTTGAGAGTGGGACATGAAATAGCAAGGCAGCGACAAATCTCCTATTGCACACAGCAGGGAGATGGTTTTATCTAGTGACTTATAGTATATAAAAGAAAATAACCTGAATCAGAAGAGTACAGTATTGAAATATATATTTTTAAATACAAGACTAAAAAATGTGAAATATTTCCTTTCTGTGAAAAAGCTTACAGATCTGCAGAAGGGTTAAAATCTTACAGACTGCTACGTGTTAGGGAAATACACAGTTTTTAGACACAGTTGACAAATTGCAGGATAAATTCTCTAGCTCATCGTATTTAGATATTTGGTTAATGATTTCAATGGCTAGTTGCATTGATTCCATGGTTAACTTGCTGGTGTGCATGTTATCTTACCCGTTCAGACATGGTTATTTTGCGTTGGTAATCAGTAAGTTTATATCCCATTTATCTGAAATTGATATCCTGTGTGTATCTATAAGAAAGTGTCTCACTGCATGTCCCTTTATGATTTCAATTTTTCAGCTAACTAACAAAACTGTGACTTCTMATTACAAAAGCCYGACAATCTGAAGAGAACATGRTTAAYGTAAAGCAGTACAAAAAATTACCTCTGTTATGGAGTGAGGTGGAGATTGTTCAGTTTCTTCTGAGCAGCCTGCTACCCTTTAAGCATCTAATTCACGTCCCTTGCCAGATTTGAGGAAGCTTGTGCCATTTTTTCTTTTTAGGGGCATTTCTGACTTGTGAAAATTATAGACCATGGTATAGTTGAGTTGAGTTTGTGTTGTGCTGAYGTTTCTTGGTTTTGAGGTATGCTTGAAATTTCGGGGAAGTTAAGGTGGGAGTTAAGATACGTGCTAAGCTGACACATTTTCCAAGCCTACAGTCCAAACTGGTTTTGTCCAAATCAAGAAGACTTAAAAGTCTGACTGCAGGAGAGGAACAATTTGAATCTTACTGGGGAAGTGCAGAGGAAGAGAGYGGAATTTTAGTATCACCAGATCCTTAAGTCTGATATTTGCAGCCAGCCAGAGTCTCCGTGTGTCTTCCAGCAGTGGAGTTGACAGKCCCCCAGTATAAACCTCTTGGGTCCACCCATCTGCGGTGAATATTAGAATCAATTCCAAAGTTGTTAATTTAGGGGCAACATGAGTTTACAAAGAGCTTGCTAAACCACATCCATCCTTGGGAAAATCCGTCGCGGGAAGGCCCTGTCCTACAGCCGCAAAGGTCACTGCTGCTCTTTATCGTGGTGGAAGAAGCCAAACYACCCTAGAGCAGGGCTTACAGGTTCTTAGGAGGTCTGCAGGAATTCCCAGCCCTTGCCTGGGACTGCTTTCACTGCGTTGCGTTGTGTCTGCTCGCTGCAGCCCCGTAACCTACTTTTGCTAGTGGTTTCTAACAAAGAAGAGAATCTGCACGTTAATGCACAGTGCAGCCTGGAGCCATAATACTTTCTAGAAGAAAATGAGCCTAAGGCTTGTTGGGGGATGCCAGGGGAAGCAGTGGCTCTGTTTGTCTCTCCCTGTCTCTGGTCTCTCCTCTCCACAAAAAGGGCCCTCGGCATGACTCCTCTGTGGGGTTCGGTGCAGGAGAACCCCTGGCCAGGCAGGGAGACGGGGTGTAGGACCCCGTCTTGGTGCTGCTGTCTTGGTGGGAGGGGAAAGAAGCCAGTGCAAGATGCTTCAGCTGCAAGGGGTAGAAAAGAAGGTGTTTGAATTAGGAAATGATACTGTAATATACCAGGACTTGTAAATCTGAAATAATGGATAATTTTGCAAAGCCAGGGGTTTTTATTAGCACTGTTGAGGGGTGCAGAAATAGAACTGTATGGACCATTCTGAAAATGTGTTCCTTATACGGAAAGACAGCGATCTCTAGATTAGACCTATGGGAGGTGAAGAAGCCAGGCATGAGTTTAAGCCATTGCTAAGCCTGTACTGCTTTGAATCTGTGCCATATGCTAGGTCTTACCTGTGTTAAATCAATAAAAATAATCAGTTTTTATTCTGGAATGAAACCTGCAGCAGTCTGAGTGTTGACCTCCATGGGAAGAGATGAGATTTTTAGAAGAGATGTCAGCTCAACACAAATTACTCTCTGGTCGTATACCTAAGTGCTGAGCTGTTTAGAGATGGATCATCTTGCTCAGCTGATACTGAACAAAGAGCAGCTGATGCCTCCCGAGCGCCTGCTTATAGTGATGAATGAAAATAGGTGGCTTGTAGAGACACTGCTCTCGGAGCTGTTGGGTGATCGGAGGCTGTGTTTAGAAACGCAAGGTGCCAGCTTTAAAGAGCATTGCACGTGAGGAGAGCTGAGCAGAAGCTGCCAGGCATATATGTAGACGAAAACTTTTCTTAGCCTTAATTGTTTGGCAAGGTTTGCTTCTGGTTTTGGGGCAATCAATTTGTTCTATCGGAACACAAAGTTAGGTTTCAGTGAGAGCCAAAATAGATGAGATTTATTAAAGAAATGTAATTTTCTTTCTTGACTTAGGTAAATGATTTCAAATGGTCAAGTAGCTTTTTCTGTACTGTTGTAACGAATCAGCAGACATGAAAAACCCCTGCATAACTGTGTCCTTTCCTTTAGCTTAGCTGCCACTGAAGAACAGTTTTACATCCCATATAACAACAAATACCGTGTTTTGAAAAGAAAGCAGGTGGCTACCGTCAGGGAAGGCAAAGATGCTTAATCTGTTGATAGGAACTTAACTCGGAGGCCTCAGCTTTGAAAAATGTGTTTTGTAGGATGAAAGCATGTCAAAAGTATAACACTGAATTTGAAAACATTGAAGGACTTGATGGTTATTTTTTTCTCCCCATGTATTTCACAATAAAAAGTAGGTGTTAAGATTATACAGGTAGAAAATATGCATGATCAGATTGCCTTAACACATTAACATTAACGGAGTATTTGTAGGTTTATCTTTTTTGTCAGTTCCTTCTGTCGGTCTCTCTTTTCTTTGTCTTATTTGTCTTAGGATGGTAGAAGATGTGATGTCTGTATGTTCTCTGTTGTAAGTTAACAATTCAAGTTTCCTCTTTGATTTATGGGCTTTTTAATTTTACTCATTTATTTTGCAGCATGATCAGTTATTATTCAGCATGAAGCTTTTGTGTTAACTATTTCACTTCACTGGCACATATGAAAGCTATTTTAAGTAAGACAGATGCCTTGCTGTGAATGAGTTTGAGGAATCTATTGCCTCGTTATCTGTTTGCCTATTAAAGAAGATCCTCTTTTAAAATCTATATAGATTTTGTATCTTTGAGCTAAAATATGAATGTTTCATTTCTACCATTGTACAACAACATTGTACAATCAGTTTTTCATAAATACTGCATAAAATGTTTCTCCTTCTTAAAGGAGTAAGTTGTCCTAACTACTTCTAGCATCATAACTAGATAATTAGTAGCATCGAGCACACCGATGTGTTCAATGCTGTCCAATTTATTTTCCCCTCTAGATGTGGTATTGATTTACCCTCTACCGATTGAAATCCACCATTATAATTTCTAATGTTGATCTTGCCATTCATTGACCAGGGACAAGCTGGTGGGCAGTAATTTTTGCTACTGCATCTCAGTTCAAACGTGAAGTCTTTACTGGCAAGTTTGGTACGATATTTTTCTCCCTCTTCTAGTTATTAGCAAACATGTGTTTGAATAACTCTGGCAATATGCATCAAGAGAACAGGTGGATAATTGGTTTATTTCCTTGTTAGAAAACATTTTTCATCAATTGTGAATAAACATAAAGGCAACATTCATAATTGTACACCAAGACATAATGTTTATTCTTCATTCCTTCTGCCTGATTGAAACCTGTGGGATTTTGAAGGGCCACAGTGTCCGTCCTCCCAGTCTGCACTGTGAGCTGTCAGGGGAACTGGAAGCAGAATTGCCATATTTGCTGTTATATTTGTTTTAAAGAGGGAGGGGGTCCGTTGTGCACATTTGTAACGATAGAGCTTTGTTCTGGCATCTTGGGAACAGCAACTGCCTCAGCCAAAGCGTACCGGTTTTTTTCTTAATGATTTATGGGGTCATTGGAGCTTACTGCCCAAGTTTGTCACAGTTTTTATTCTCATTTAAAGATGTGGTTTAGACCTAATTTTCAGATGGGAAATTGAAGCAGACAGAAGCTAAATAATTTGCTTAAGGCCACTGAGGATGTCTGTGGTGGAGCAGGGATTTGAATTGCAATCGAGCAGCAACTCCGTTCTGTAAATGTGTCGGTAGTTGGCGTAAAAAATATGGCAATCCTGCATTTCTCAGCTTTTGGGGAATTAAGGCCTGTTCCAAGTGCATGACAAGAATATGTACCTATGGCATGTTTCTCTGTGGTGCTGCTGCCTAATGGACGGGATTTTCAAGCAGAAGGGCTTACAGAGGTTGCATTGTCTGTGGCTGACTTTTGCTAAGTGTGAAATGACCCGATTCTTGCTGGTATTAACCATATTAACTGTTTTAACTTCATTTTCAGTGATACATTTAGGGTGAAAAAATCACCAAAAAGATCCCCACTATCTGATCCTCCTTCTCAGGTAAAGTGCTGCCTTATTTTGATGCATGTAATTTGTATTCTTGTAGGGGCAAAAAAGGGAAATTTGATTTATTTAATTGTAGAATCGTACATTAAATAATAGAAGAGGGTTTTGTAAAGAATATAAGCATATTGGTGTTCAAGTATAGCACACTGGGCTATAATCATAAGATATTAAACTTTTGGTCTCTAGAAGCATGCATACAACGTATATTAGATCCAGTATTTGCTCTGGGAATTCCAGTTAGACTATTAGTGCATGGACTTTGGAGAGTCCTGTGTTACAATGGAGCGACAATATGAATAAATATCTTCAATCAGTTGTCTGAAAAACATAACTATACACCCTGGAATTTTTAGATTAGAAAGTAAGAAACTAAAGGCATCAAACTGGTGGGCTTGAAAGGAAACAGAAATAAAATAAGTGGGCTGATCTACCAGGAACATGTGCTTGGATGGTTTTATTCCTTGTTGTAAACTGCCGGCAGGTGGTTTTCTTGGAAGAGAAGTTAACAAAAGCTGTTCTGCCTACAAAAGCCTAAGTGCTTTGATGCGGCACAGCTCCTTCCATGCTGCTGTTCATCTTCCTGTTATCCATCCTACCCTTTTATTTATGCTGCTTGACAGCCTAGGAGTGAAGAAAGGGTTCGTGACCTCGCAGACCTAGCAAGGCTTGCTCCCATGAGGGAAGCCTAAAAAGTCAGTTTTGGTAGTCAAAGACTTCAGTCGTGGGTGATGTGTGCCACTTACATGAAGTGCCTAACAGATTTAAATGGCTCTGGATTTTCTTTCTTCCTTGTTCTCAAGGCAACTTTGCAATGCAACTGTTTATCATCAAAGAGTTTAGTTATACTGGGAAAACTTGCTGCTAGTAGAGTTCTAAGTGAAGTACTCCAATATTTTTCATTAAGTATTTTATACAGACCTGCAGCAAAGAGTATGGAATTAAAAAGATGACTGTGGTCGTGCAGAGGAATTTAGGGAGTTGACTATTCAACGTGTTAATGAAAGATAATAGAATTAATTGGCGCTTGTTTTCTGCAGGATCCCACTCCACTGCCTACTCCAGAAACACCTCCTGTCATATCCACCGTGGTTCATGCAACAGATGAGGAGAAACTGGCGTCTTCGGTGACCGGTCAGAAATGGACCTGTATGACTGTGGACCTGAACACGGATAAACAGGATTACCCGCAACCGTCTGATCTGTCTACGTTTGTTAATGAGACTAAATTCAGCTCTCCTACAGAGGGTATGCTTTATCAAGGACTGTCTGCATCCGCCTAATGTTTTATATTTATTGAGAGAGGGGTTTTGCTTCATTCAAGGATATTGRCATATACTTTGGTGAATGCGAACTGTATTATTTGGGAACCCTAAAAAATTATGCTCTTTGGACCAGTCTGAGGAACTTGGCGATTATGGGGAACTGAATGTATGACCCCCATAGTCCCACCTGGAGTTTTCAAGAAAGAGTAGAGAGAAGGCTTAAAGGAAAAGSAAAGGGTCCTTCAGAGAAAGGCTTTTGCTTCCTTTGTATGGTCAATTGTAGACATGCTCTGTTCTTCGGTGTGTGCTATCTGTTCTCTCTGTGCCTTCAAGGCAGACTGGGGTCTGCTACCGCTCTCGGTTAGTGCCTTCGGATCCAGAGTCACTGAACTACTGATTTTGCCTGAGCCTGTTCCTCTAACCCGAGTGGGAGAAGGTCCCAGGTTAAAATTCTGCTCAGAGTTTATGTATTGCATTAAGACCCTTAACATGCCATCTCTCCTCCAGGTTCCTAGGATCCAGGTATCTTTATGCATAAMAATGTCCAGGATATTCCCTGCATAAGATAGTTGCCATTCACGTGCCAGATAAAATTTCCTTCTAGATAAGCTTATTACRATTTCTCTTGTTGTACCTTCCTATAAGCAGTTGTGAGCTAAAGCTGGAAGTTTCTGTTAAGAGAACTGTCATTCCAGGTCTGTGAAATGTGGAAGAGACAGAATTTAGAAAATTTGCCTGTGGTTTTCCTTGGGGTTACCAGAGAGAATATTGCTTTGCAACATCTGCTCCAAGGGCAGATTTTCAGCTTTGTGGGTGGGAAGATTGTATGAGTTTAACTTGGCTTAAACTTTTTCTTCTTGATCAGAATTTAGTTTTTTCCCCTAACCTTTCAAACTGTGTCTCAATCTACCATTAAAGCTACTTTATGCCATTTTAGATTGGGTCTGAGGAGTTTTTGCCTAATTAAGAACTCTAAGCTTTTAGGTCAAATGTGTTTGACATTAAAAGGCATGAATAATCACAGTGGCACTGCACGTGCTCATGTGCACATGCTTAYATGTTTGCGTGGCCTGGGCTTTTTGGGAATCTGTTGAGTCTTCCATTCAGAGAAGTATTTCAGTCTGGATAAATCCATTTGGCTTTATTATCAAATTATAAACTTTAGACATCAGCTTCACTTCATTTGTATTTAAAAAAAAAAATTTAAGAAATATTTTTTAGAAAATAAGCTCCCCAAATCTGGGAAAATGGAAATTRAATGGAAGGAAGTGGAACAAAAGAAGAGTGAGAGATACTCTAAGGCAATCATTTTAACTATCAAAGTGGGTAGAAGAAAGTGAGCAAAGCTCCTAATTAAATGCTAATTGTCTTGTCTCATGTGTGCTGCATGGTATAGTCGGAGTTTCAGATTACATGCTAATTATAATCAACAATGCATCCGCTTTTCAGATCTCTTAAAAATAATAATTTTTTCCCTTGACAGTCTTGCTTCTGTGGYGTTGAGAAATTTTTTAGTAATTCCAGGGCTGTTTCTCAGTGTGAATATTTTTACGCCTCCCAGATACTAGTATGAGTGTTAYCCTGTAACCTAACACGGCTTTTGTACAGATACAGCTCAACTACTGAGTCAGCCAATACATCCAGCTCTCATCTGTTGCATGTGCTGCTTATTTTTGTGTTGCACAGACCAGAAATAAGCAGTAATTATTAGCAGAAAATTCTGATGTAATCTTGCAGCTATTTGTGGGAGGAGTTGGAGTTGGAGGACATCACTTACTAAGTCTGTCGTATGTATTTATAAAAGATAATTCTCTTACTTCATGGGATATCCTGGGCATTTGTAGATTTTGRATGCATAGAGATAACCGGAGCCTAAAATTTCGGAGGGGAGATGATGTCTTAGAGGAGATACCTAGGAGAGGAGACAGTGTTTAATTATGCTGGAAACTTCTGAGAGCAATGAGACGAAACAAACTGCGTTTAGCGCGCCACGTTACTCCCTTTGTTTCTAGCTGAAGTATTTCCATCTGTGTTCTGCCTTTTTTAAATCAGTAAAGCTAAATACGTGTTGTCCCAAAAGTCAGTTTGGGTTGCAGTTGCAAAGCCGCTGCCGGCAGAGGGGAGATCCCCGCCGGCTGTGCCAGCAGAGGACAGTGCCGGAACGCCTCTGCCCCTCACCGTGCTCGTACCCTCCCTCACTGATTGCCCTCTGGGGTCCTAAAGCCGCCCCAGAAACATCCGCGATGCACCTCACTGGGCTGTGAGTAGATAAATGCCRTACAGAAAGGCGGTTACTGAACACTGGATGCTGTTATCTGGTATTTCGTGCTTTTTCCTGCAGGGCTGCATCCAGGAGGTGGTTTGAATCGCCTCGTTTCAGTTTTGTTTCTGCTTTCACTRGGAAGAAGCTTGTATCCGATACCAGGAGGTTGTCCATCTTGCCTGGCTCCCTATTACCATTAAAACATATGGTGCTAGGAATTTAAATGTGAGGAGCCTATTATAACATTCTCTTCACTTAGACATTTTACTACTAATGTCTCCCACATGTCAGGTACCGAGAGTTTGTGGCTGTTCCTCTTCAGTGGTTGTCTGACAAAATACATAGACTTGTGGAGTTACAGTGCTTGTACTCTACSGTGCTTTTTATTATAAAAAATTTTTGAGCATTGTAAACGCACATTGCACCCCTTGAAACTTTTTTTTTTAAACAAAACATGTAAGAGATGATCTTTAGGGTTGGTTTGTTTTTAAAGAACAAACATTTTAATGATGGTTACTGTCTTCCTGATACAAGCCCTACTTTTCAAAAGCTGCCCAAATCTAGGAGAATTTTAGCACATACTTTCATCGTAATGTAAATGCTAGTGTGCCATTCATTAGAACTTATCTATAACAGAAATGAAATTATACAAGTGGTTTATTGAATTAGCTCATGGAAACAGAGTAAAATACAGCATTAGTATTATTAATGATGTTTTTAATTTTTGAATTAAGGTGTCATTGAACAAGTCTTTGCTTTTATTTGGGTGTATGAAGGTGTGTTCTCTTTTCCATTTTGCTGCGTTTTATCTGTCTGCCTCTGTATCAACTCACTACCACGTGACCATGGATTGGAAAAAAATACTGATTTTTCCCTCCACTGTAATTAGGAGATTAGAAGTAGAGAAGCAGTAAAAATTTGCATATTTATTAGGGTTTAGATTTAGGGTTCTTCGTAAATCTTCCCGCCTTAGGCTCTTCCTCTGTAACTAAAATGTGAAAACAGCCCAGTAAGCTGGGCTGTTGCATCACCCCTTGTTCAATGAGCATACAGGTATTTTATGTATCTTTTTATATTAAGTGATACCACAGTAGTCCTTCTTAATTAAGAACTGTGTGATAAACATTAAGAAATAGAAATTACTTCATTTCTCAACAGCATTTAAAATCTTTTTGCGTACATTAAAGGAAACTGGTATCAGCGTTACCAATTATTGAAAAATGTGTTTTCTTTGGTGAGATAACATGATAAAGTTATCTGTGCTCTCAAAGCGCTCTGAATCTTTATTAATTTTCTGGCCCCTGGGGCAGAATCTTGTGCAAATTGATAAAGCTGAAATTTTTCAGGCAAATGAATTTGCCTGAAATGTGTCATAGGTTCATTGTTGAAAATCAGTGAAAATCAGTGCCCCTTCTGCTTTCTCTCTGTATATTCTATTAATACCTCATAGAAAAGTATTGAGCAGAATGGGAGCGGCCCTTGTAAATGAGAAGAGATCTCATTTACTTATGCAAAAGCTTCATTTCATGGCATGTATTTAATGGCTCTTTTTTGTTTCTGTTGCAGAATTGGAATATGGCAACTCATATGAAATAGAATATATGGAGAAAATAGGCTCCTCTGTGCCTGTAAGTTCTCACTTCCATTTCCATTCATTTGCATTCCCTTGTCATAATATACTACCCTGATAATGCCATCAGCCTCACTACCCCTTAAATTAATTACAGTGTACCAGCAGCAGATTTGCAAAACCAGTTCCTTTAAATTGGCATAACTGGGGTAAATTGCATGTGCTTTGTTTTCCTATATTCTGTAGAGCTCATTCCATTTTATTATTTTATTTTTAARCTAGCATCATAGTAGTTCTTTCTGGAGAGTAAAAGCAAGTATGTATTTCCAGCAGTGTAGAGTACAAAGCTGTCTACAGCAACTATTGAACTATTTCAAGAAACTGAGAGTAAAACTTTTAAGAAGATGGAGGGAATCAGTAGAGAATACAGAATGAATGTGAAATACGGAATGCAGTATGAGTTGTTTTGCCTTACTTCTATTTAATTCATGGATYTGATAGCTTGAATAGATCCAATGGGGGTATATCCACAGGGGAAGTCAGAAAAATCAAGCGTCTATGTCAGRTACTTAAACTGATGAGAATAACATTGGTTTCAATGAATATTTTAGTAACACTTTCAGTCAAGGGATGCCTGCTGCCTGACAGGACCAGAAATCTGATTAACCCCGAAGTGGGAGAAGAAAAGCCATTACAAAGAGTGAACTGTTTAAGTTTTGGTTTTTAATGGTTTCTTCCTTAAAGGGATCATCTCAATATCAGCAYAGACTATATTACAATCCTATATTATTAGTTGTCTGTCAAGTCATTTGGTCACTTAAAGCTTCAGTGACCTGAATTAGCTTTAATGGAGAATGGTTGAGTTGCTTAACGAGTCTTTCTTTTCCTGTTGCCAGCAGGATGATAGCACCCCGAAGAAACAATCTTTATACCTAATGTTTGACGCACAGCATGAGAGCCCAGTCAAATCACCTCCCATCAGACTGTCTGATTCCACAACACCATGCTCGGGGTATGTCACTGCAAGCAAGTTCAGCAATGGAAAAGGATGCCAGGGAAATGGGTTACCATCATAGCTTGTACCCAGGCAATTCTTCCTCTCTCTGCCTCTGTGTTGCYGAGTTGTTTGTTTAAAAATAGATTCCCATCTGTGTACGCATATGATAGAGAATAGAGGGCAAAGRTACAGAAGTTTTATAATGGGAAGGAATAAGGACATGTATTTCTCCTTCATATTCTTACTAAATAGAGTCTAGAGTCACAGTGGCAACCGTTTCACTATACTGTGGCTTCCTACTTACAGTTTTCTTCTCAGGTACTGAGGTTGTTTTCATGTCAATCTCGAAATCTCCTAATTACAACTTTTCATTTGGCCTTTCCTAGATATATTTTCTGAACAAGGAGTCTAGTTCATAAGGACAGGATGTTGGGGTTGTATTTACTTCCAAAAATTTTGCTTGTTAAGGACATCTGTTCTTGTTAGTAAAAGTTGTTTGTTGGGAGAGATGTAAGTCACAATGAGAAAGGGGTAAAAAGGCAAGTGAGAAATATTTAAGGAATGTCCATAACATTTCTGATAGAACTGGCTTTATTTAGATGACTCTGGTGCATTGCTTTGAAAGGATATTGCAAAGTGTTATGAGATAGAATGATATAAAGTTGAGTTGAAACAATGTGTGTGTATATATAGATATATATATACACACACATGAAAGTAGTGAAGAGGCCTTCCTTAGCTGTTACCAGAAGCAGAATTGTAAGGGCCTTGTGCTCCAGCCTGAAAGCATGTACACAATCTTTYTCCAGGTCAAGTTTTGAAGACCCTGAAGCCCAGCAATCCTCTGGAATGAAAATACAACATCCAGCTTCCCGAGTCCTAGCTGCCAGCCAAGAGGCACACTTACAGGCACCTGACAAGTCAAAGCAGAAAGACCTAGAGCCCATGACCTTAGGAACAACTCCAGAGGCTATTGAAATAGTAAGTAATTTAGTTTGGGAATCGTTTTCCTGYAGAAATTTCTCATGTCATAGGTAGCAAAGGTGGAGCTCAAAAGTAGAGTGAAACTCAACCTGGTACTTAAATATGTTGGTAGCAGCATGTGGTAGGACCCAGATGAGGGAGGTAGGAACCAAACGAGGGAGGTAGGTTGATGGAACTGACAGAATTCAGAAGAATTTTCTGAATTCTTATCATAGCTTAACATGTTCTTGTCATAACTTATTCTAAGTTGATACTTTGAAGTGCTTTTTTTCTCACACAGGCCTTTTTACACTGTGCTTTAACCCAATATTTGAAAAAATATTTTATATCTAAAATAAGGGGTTTTATATAAACATAGAGAAGTTATTTGTTCTGTTGCGTGTACTGTGAAATTTCAAAATTTTGTTGGTAAAGAACAGGTGCCTTTCACATTTTTGTATAAACTGTTAACTGTGTTGTTGTCATCTGATACTGATAATGTAAAATTCACTTTTTTGATCATTAGAACTCATTCCAGCTTCCAGTTAAATCACTTTTTTCAGTGGCTTCTCTGGGCTGGATTTGAATTGGTGGTGAGCCCTTCCTTGCTTCCAACCTGCACTGCATACAGACTTTAGAGCATTGGTTCTCAAATTCATGAAGGTTCCTTCAAGGCCTCCACTTTTCCAGGCAAACTTGTTTCACAAATGCCTACAGCGCTAGGCATGCTAAGCTATATGACAATATATTTACTGAGGAGTCAAAATAAGAAGCAGCTCACTTTAATACTATGCTTAATTTATATTAACAATGCTGTTGATACCATCTCACAAAGCAATTTTTATGAGCTTGAATACTTTTCTCACTGCAGGGAGTCTTGGGTACTCAAATCCCAGAGGATTGGTTTTGTCATTCTGATTCTGTCCACCCTCATATTGTGTATTTATCCTGACCACGTTTTAATTGTGCACATAACTTAGTTTATCCCCAGTAAGCAGCAAAAAACTTTGGAAAGTCTACAAAAAGAGTCTTGCTGAGGTTCCCCTCAGTTTTGGTGGTCTTCAAAGCTTTTSGGCTGCTTTAGAGATGCCTGAACTGAACATAAGCTATTGTATGAATGAAACCTGTGGTAACTGTTTGAAAACTCTTGTAGAAGTATCAAGAGTGAGCTGTGGTCCATGGTTTGAGAGCCATTGCTTTAGGGGTCCTAATAATACTTACTTCACATAAGTCTTGGAAAATTTACTCGGCTTTTAAATTAGGAAGAATTGTTCTTGATGTTTGTCTGTTACACCTCTGAATCATGTATTCAAAAGTAATCTTCAGTGGGACGTGAAATTGCTAGGAATCAAAGATTTGCAGACGGGTATGTTGCTTTTGGCCTGAACTACTTGGGCAAAATCTCTGTTGCTTATTCTGTATCCTCCTTACCCTTCAGACRTCTCCTGAAGACTCCTTTGTCTCTGCTGATGCTCTTCTCAATAGGATATCTAAGAAAACCTCARTATGTGATCAGCCTGAATATCTAGATCCTGACTTAGCAGAAAAGAACCCCCCAGTATTTGCTCAGAAACTTCAGGTTTGTAGCAGAAATATAAATGTCACTTTTCTTTAAGTTTGTCTATACACAGGTATAGACACTCTCATCTGAAAGGGGTGGGAGGAGGCTTGGAGGGGAGGTGGGAAAGAAGCAAAATAATTACTTGATACTTTCCAAAATAACTTTGGCCTTTCAGAAACTTAAGGAACAGAGATATTTTAATTTAATTCATACAATACATAAAGTTAAACTTAAATTTCATCAACACTTTCAGCTGTCCTATACCACTGATGTATATATTTTGCAGAAGTCTTTATAAAGCAAATCTTTTAAGCTTGACCACAGGACTTGATGTGTGGAGAGTTGTCTTGACACCTGGCCTTAGTAGGTCTGTATGCATAGATTCATTTTCAGAGATTTAGGCCCTAATTCTGCTGAAATGAAAATTAGGCTTCGTTTTTCTGGTAATYTGTCTAATGCAGAATTTGGCATGGCCTCTTCTAGGAGAAGCAAATTTATCTGCASAGCAGTTCTGTATGTCAGGAGATGCTTTCTAGAATATTTATAGTGAGACTTTAAAACAGCAAAGGTTGAATTGAGAGCGGCAGCTGGCATAAATTCACATAAAATGAAAACAAAAGGAAAGGAGTCTGTGAAAAACAGCCTAGAAAACATTTATTTTACCCAAAGTGTTCTTCATACYTACCCCCTAATAAAAATTGTTTGTCTATACAGCTACCTCAAAACTAACCAAAAACTGGAGTTTTGTACCGATGTTCTAGTGATGAAAGGAATACGGGGTGTGTTTGTCACCCAGGAATTGTCAGAATTCTACATTAAAATATAACATTCCATTTTTCAATGTGTTAAAGATTTTTGCTATGTTCTTAATACATTTTTTTCTGTGGATTGCTCACAACCAAACACTTGACAGGAGGAGTTAGAGTTTGCTGCAATGAGGATAGAAGCACTGAAGTTAGCCAGGCAGATTGCCCTGTCTTCTTTCTGCTCCGAGGTATCTGTTTTGTGCCTGCCMTGTGTGTGTGAGTGTGCACAGACTAAGAAAGCGAGTGCTGCTTTTTCTTTAACAAGGTAACTAAGGCTCTCGGAGCGCGGTGCCAAGCGGCGCGCTCCGCAGCGTGACACGGCAGAGCATGCTGGCAGCAGTGCTGCGCACRGAAGTGCTGCCACCCGCTCCACTCGCAGAGCCCCGCTACATCCAGGTTAGCAAAAGGCAAATCTGAAGGCAAGAAGCAGGCACGTACCTTTCGCAGGAGACAGATTCTGCAATCGGGTGGCCATTTGTCTTCTGTCGACGGCAAGATTTGTCCTAAAATGTTTGATGGCAAAACAATACCGAACCTACTTCTTATAAAGATGCTACAGATTTTGACTGTAGGGGCATTTTGCCTTTTGTTGGTGTTTTCAGCTTGAAAACAGACACCTTGACCCTCAAAGTTCAGAATTGAGAAGTTCAATCAACCCTGCCTTCAGGCTTCTGAAGAAAGGGACTAYGGCAGGCTTGGAAGGGCTGTGGAGCTCCCAAGGAACAAAGGCCTCCCAACACAATGTGTTTATTCATGAAGATCTAAAGCTTTTTTTTTTTATTGCTGCTTCTATGTTGTGCTGGCTGGTGCCTCCTCYGAGGGATGCTTTGCACTGCTCTAGGGATGCACGTGGTCCTCGCTGTGTTTGGAACGGGACAGAAAAGCTCACTCTGATGTGCTGGGTTTGGTGGTTAGCCAGTTGTGCAGCCAGTGTATGATGCCCTTCRTGGTGCTTTTAACAAAAATGTCAAGCCAAAAATGTGAGTGGCTTTCGTGGGAGGTGGTATCAGCCGAATGGGATGCTGATGGGATGGCAGCGTCTTGCTGCAGTGAGGTATTTTATTCCAAAGGAGGAGAATGTGCTTCTGACATGTTCTTCTCCAGTGAGAAGTTCTTCTCTTCTCTTTCTCTTCTTATACTGTACTGTCCATTAATAAGTCAGTGGGAAGTCTTTTGCCTGGTTCTTTATCATAGAATCATAGAATCATAGAATCACCAAGGCTGGAAAAGACCTCCAAGATCATCRTGTCCAACCATCAACCCAACACCACCATGCCCACTAAACCATGTCCCAAAGTGCCACATCCACAYGTTTTTTGAACACCTCCAGGGATGGTGACYCCACCACTTCCCTGGGCAGCCTGTTCCAATGCCYGACTACCCTTTCAGTGAAGAAATTTCTCCTAATGTCCAATCTAAACCTCCYCTGGTGCAACTTGAGGCCATCATCTTGTGTTCATTGCATCATAACAACATTTGAGCTGGTTATAGGGTAGAATTTCTTGGTGCTGTAAAGATCAGTCATAAAGTTCATGCTAGTTCATAAAAGTAAAGATTTTTTTAGATTGACTGTACTTTTATGAAAAAATAATGATYGTATTTGATTTATTTTGCTTATCTTAAGTAGCCCACGAGCCAGCTGTTTCCATGGTGCACAAATACTTACTGAAGTAAACTCATTCCGTGCAGATTTATGGGTGTTTTAAAGTATGTGGCTATAATCTTTTATTTAATCAAGAAAAACGTGCTGTTGTCTTCATTAGAAACCAAGATTAACCTTCTAATTAAAGGAATGAAAAAATAAATACCATTTTCCTGTTTGAGTACTAGCCTGTGTGTGACTGTGTCCCCCTGCTCCCTTGCCCTGAGTGGCGGGTGTCAGAAGAGGGTGAGGTGRGATCCTCTCTACCTCCTTATCGTCTCTCTACCTCCTTGTCCTCCCAGCACTTTGCTGTAAGGYGCAGCAGTCAGGCTCTCCAGCGCCAGGAAACACTTGGGATGRAACACGTAGTGATACCTAGATGCTCTTCACAGGTTATACAAAAAACTGCTGTTAGACATCTGCATTTTTGCTACCGGCCAGCAATTCAGAAACTCACAAATTGTGCTATTTTAGACTGAAGAGAATAGGTTCATATGTTTGTGAATTCTTGTGTGTTAGCCAGGGAAGATTCTGAGCTGCAAAAATGTTATAGTATGTATTTGATTATGTGGAGTTGTATTTTAAAGATGCTTTTTAACATCATTACAGCRTTTTCTTTTACATAGAACAAGTTTATAAACTCCTTAGAACTTAGAAACGGGGAATGGATTTCATGTGCATTTTTAGAAAATGCCATTAATCTGTCTAACAAAGATAGCAAAAAYGATAAGCAGAGACGAGGAGAGAAAAATAAGCAAAACTCCACCCTCTGACAGAGAATCGGTAGGATTTTGACATTCACAGAGCCCCATGTTGGTCCAGTCATGGGAGTGCTTTTAGCTAAATACTGTGGGTGTCATGTTAGGCTGGGAAGGACTTTTGTCCTTGCATAACTTTACTATTTCAGTGGGAGGTTGCTAACGTTAAATTAGCCTATGATGACAACCCTTGTGACCTACAGTGACTGATGGCCTGGATTAAGTATAATAGGATCCACCAGATGACTGCAGTGACTTAAATTCAGATGCTAACTGGCAGAATTCCCTTCTGGTTGGCTGGCCTCAGTTCTTTTCTTAATGTTGTATAATTACATTTAACATTTGCTAAACCATTACAGGATAGGGTGACAAGAATGGGATGCTAAATAGAGACACAAGCACTTGTTATGGCAAGTTACGTCACCCAAAATAATGATTAAATACAACTATTTTCTGCTAGTACTAGGACTGAGAATAAGGATGTGCAGTTTGTTGTTCTCAGACAGGGGGAAGTTATTTGGCCACTCCCAAACTTCTTGTCACAGACTTCAACAACAGCAGGACTAGTCGTCTATTTTTACATTGCCAAAGATTTCTGTCTTCCAGCATTGAGATGAATTAACAATTGTCTATTAAACAGTCTCCATTAGGATGTCCTGTGCCATTTTTTTGTAGGTGYAATTTGAACAGAAAGCCGATAGGGTTTGTGTCCACCACCCTACAGAAGCTGAGGCCATGTAGAATTGGGTGTTGAAATAAGATCCGAGGAAAGGMGAGAAACTGAAAGGAAAGGCACCGGCACAAACGGGATTAGTGCATCAYGGCTTTGGGGGCTCTCATGGTAGTGAAGGAGGAATATTTCCTTCAAACAGGGATACCATTTTTTTCTAGTAAAACTTTACAAGCAGAGAACTTATGCTTGGATTTTACTTACTTTTCAGTATGTTTGCCAGCACAAACTTGTTTTGCCTCCATTGACCTGTCTGCACACACATCAATTAGTTAAAAGAGTAGGTCATTTGATACGCACCCAAGCAGTATTTGAATGCTTGTGAAGGGCAAGCTAATTTTCAGCAGGGCTAAATATATATTCCTCTAAACAGTATGATAAAAACTAGTTTTCATTTTCTTTGCGGTGCCTTTCTCTATTTTCTTTCACTTTGACCTTCTTGAAGCGAGATAACTGCAGCTGGTTAATCGATGTGCATTTATTCCCTTTCTGGTCAGATATCTGGTTTCTGTGAAAGATGCTGGGAAGAGAAGAGGAACTGCATTGGGCTCTCAAATATTTACACTAAGATTGTAGTGACCTACATTTAGGAGTAATTCCCCTGCAGACTCTAATCTTTCTGCGCAAGGTTCAGTGACTTATAAATCCCTACGCTTATTAGTACCCCAATTAACTGCTTACCTTCTCGGCAGTTAGGTGTTGAACTTAAAGCATTGACAGAGTTATTTGGGGTAATACCATCATCCTGTTGTTCAGGTTATATTATTTTCTCAGGATAGGAGTATTTGGAGGCAGCAAATATCAGTTACTGAATTGTACMTCAGTTTGGAGCTGTGTAAAATTGGCTTTTGAAATAAAACCACARGGACTTTTACTGGTTGCTCCTGCCAAAGGGAGAACCGAGCAGCCCAGCTGTGATTCGTGTGAAGTGTTTGCAGAGTTAGGACAATACTGGTCAGACCACTACCACAAACATTTCTGCTCAATGGTTAAATTCCAAGAGTTTTTACAATAGTTTTTGGAAATTTAAAGTTGTTTTGCATGTCATTATTATTATYCTTTTGTGCCATTTACTCAAATGCAAGAGAGAACTAGAGAAAACATAACTATATTAGTGARGTGTTGAGCATTATATTAAAAATATGCATACGTATGTATTAAATGCTTTAGATGTTCTTTTTTCTTTAAAAATGTTAATCATCCTGGCAGTTACTTTGACACGTTTTTATATGAGCTTGAGGAAATTTGTGTTTCTTTCGGCACAATTAATATTTTCCAGCAATCTCTTTGTAAGGTCCAGCAAATTAAGCTGCAGGAGGCTTTTGAAATATGATACATAAAGTTCAACAGATCGATCTTCAGGATGGCCTTTCTTCTGAGGGCAGCTTTGATGATCTAATGGCTCTTTTTTATCTCTCCTTTTTTCTTGCCTTGCCTTTGAGGAGGAACTGAAGTATGTTTTTTTGAAGTTAGGATACTGAGTTGAGCCAGCAGTAGTCTTATTTATTGGCTGTTTTACCTTTACTCAGATCTGTGGACAGCACCATGTGTTTTTGTATTTATGCATTTACATAGATGTCTGAGCTTGTGTCCCAGATGTGTTTTTTCCCCGCATAGTTGTTGTATATCAGGAGATACATTCAAGAATACAGGCTATATAATTTTGATAGATCTTGTGAAGCTTTTTGCTCAGGTAGAATTCACTGGATTTGAGGTTGCACCTCCTAATTATGTTGGAATTGATCATTATTTTGTGTGGTCATGGTTAAATGTAGCAGAAAAGGGAAGGGATGGCCTGCTCCATAAATGCTAGAAGTAATAGTCAATTGACCTCCGTGTTTAAAAATGAACAAGAAATACAGAGCAAATTAATGAGAGTCTCTTCTATAAATAAAGATGCAGTATGGAGTTTTGTAAGTACTGTTTAGCTTATTCTTGCTCTAATTAAATTTTCTTGCCTAGTCTATTAATGTTGCTGGTGTGGTTTCTTCATGTTGACTACAGATGTGATATCCAGAACATCTAGTCCTGTGTTTATCTCRAGTGATCATTGTATGTAATTTTTAATATAGCTTCTTCAAGAAGGTGTGATGTGAGAACTCAGAAGGGATTGCAACAAAATTAACAGTGGGCTTGGATCCTTTCTGTTATTCTAGGCTATGTGAGAAGAACTGTGAGCGAGTGAATGATTTATGGAATAGCACCTGACAAGATGTCCTTTAACTGTGTTGAAACAAGAGCACGTGGTGTTGATATTAATGAGGTCTATTTGTGTGCACGTTGTGGAGAGGAGGACTGAACCTTGATTCAGACATTATCTACTCACTTTCACATTCCTGTACTTCAAGCAGTAGAACGTGACTCTGCTACAATAACAAAACAAAAACAACARAACAACTAAAAAACCCAACCCTCTTTTACAATAAAATAAAATCTTTTTATMTCTTTTTTGTAAAAAACTGATTTAAAAAATCTGGATTACTACTCTTAATTATTGCAGATAAAGCCTAAAGACTAAGGTACTGCATTAGTGAACTTGAAGAAACAGAACATATTGCTTTATGCACAAAAGTAACAAGTAAACTGGAAAATATGTTATCCCCTTTTCAGCAGCAAGGAAGTGCTGTACCAGAAAAGCTGTATGTGAATATCCATTTCCATCAGTGGATGGAAAAAGGCATTGATCAACCTGACTTCCCTCCCCACCCGCACAAACTGTGGGCCCTGGTCCAGCCCTCGCTGTGGCTACATGTAGCATCGTCACAGAGACAATTTTAATTGTCACGAGAGCCCACTGAAAAATTCTGCTACTGAATCTGCAGGTTAAATTTAAAAAAAAAAAAAAATCATTCCATATTTTAAAATGCAGTTTTGACATTGGCTTAGCAAGTGACACGTGTATACATATGCAGTGAGAGGGGGATTTCTGGGCATTTGTGTCCTGCCCGCTGAAGTCAGTGTGTTTGAATGTTCCGTACCACGGGGAGTATCTTCTTAGGTCACAGAAATTCAAGGAATTTCAGCCATACTCAGATACAAGATCCTTCCTATGAAACTTCTTTTGGTGGAAGCRTTTCATATCAAGAGAAAGAGAAAGGAAAATACTAAGTGCAAGAGCACATCCCTGGCCAGGGCTAAGCCCGTCTTCCCCCGCGGTGCTCCCTGAGGTGGGGCTCCCCTGGGACTGCTCTGGGCAACGGGGGACCGGGGCGGGTCCTCAGCCCGTGAAGCGGAGGTGCTCTGGCTCTGTCTCGCAGAATTATCCCGAGGACGAYGTAGCCTGCGCCTGCGCAGCGTAGCCATGGGGGTCCCAGCACCGCACGGGCAGAGGGGATCCCCTTTCTCTGCTCGGGAGCCTGGAAAYGTAACAGGGCTCATAGAGATGCCTCTTACCATCATGCTACCTCGTCTGGTTTCTATGAGGGCTTCCTCTTTTTTWAAAAAAAAAGTTTATTTTAATTTTTTGTGATATTTTGATATTCGAGCCTGTTTTAGTCCAGTGTTGTAAGGAAGCAGTGTTTTGGTGGTGGCTGCCCCTCTCCTCCCCGACCCCAGTAATCCTGATTCCTTTGGCCAGTTTCGTGCATATTTAACAGAGGGGTTAAACCCCAGCAATAGGGATGTGGCCACCTCCACCCCCAAAACTATTTTGTGACCTACCAGCAGCAGAGAAAAAGAACATTTTCCCAGACTGCCGGAGGCAATACCCGGCCGGGCGACCAGCACGTGCCTGTTAGCTGGGGGACGGCGAGATGCAAAGCGTGGGTAGGGGACACAGGGACACAGAGCTGTGGTGGTGCATCTGCTGCAGAGGGGTCCGCCCTCAGGGGGTTGCTATGGATGGTGTGGGTTTTTTTTTGTTTGTTTAGTATCTTCCTAACTGTCTTGCGTCACCTCCTTGGTTTTTATGTGCTGTAACTGGGATTGTTTGTATCTAGAGTTGATTGCAAGACATCTCATGCCTCTCAGTGTCACATAYCTCTTTTTTGCTCTTCCTCATTTCACATGCCGCTCTCCTCCTGCGTTAATCTGGGCCGCTGACATGAGCAAAATCGGCAGCTGCAAATAAAACCTCATTTAACTTACTAATCGCATGCTAAATACCAGTGGGGCAACAACGTCACTTGTATATTCTCACTTTTTATGTAATACCTTTTATGATAGATATATTGGCAGGTCAGACCTAAGAAAGTGAGCTGTCCTCTTGCTTCTGGTCTCTTGATCTATTTTTATGGAAGCAGAATTCCCCTTAACAAGCTCTCTGCCTCCAATTGTAATTTCCTCTGCTGATGTGCATTTCTTGTGGATGTTCTGATGAAATTTCTGCATCAGAGAGTAGTAAATTTTCTAATATAGGAACTTAAAATATTGATGGCAAAGTGCTGTCTTTATTTTCTCTCTAKAAGAGTAATATGGCTCTCTTGGTGCTTACTATGGATCTTAAATATATATTTTATGATTGCTAAATTCAAAGCTCCTTGTCAGTGTTACTGCTGTTATAATTTAGTAGTGCACAGGATTCTAGTCCTAGCTCAGGACCCTGGTGCCT
The DNA here is from genome assembly GCA_030449065.1 of Oceanodroma leucorhoa. NCBI lineage: Eukaryota > Metazoa > Chordata > Aves > Procellariiformes > Oceanodroma > Oceanodroma leucorhoa. Next base: position 9,703,521 of record JASVER010000017.1, read on the forward strand.
GGCACTACACCCAGAAAATGTATGAGCTAAACACGTATTTAATGGTTCATTTCTTTGTATTTAAAAAAACAAACACACAGAGAGAACCTGCTATCCCAGCAGATGTTTCCATCTCTAAAAGTGCACTGTACTCCCGGATCGGCACCTCGGATGCAGAAAGCACCACGGGACTTCTCTACCCCCAGCAAGACTTAGACTCTGCACTCCGACTCGCCAGAGCAGAGGTAATTTTCTTCAGAATTTGGAAAAGGAAATATGTGYCCCTTGTGGTTTCCTTCTTTCCTGTTCTCTCCCAAATGATTCATATTACGAACGCTTGTTCTATTCTTGAAACCGTCCTCAGCCATGCTAAAGCCACGCTAGAGACTACCAAAGCAAAAGGCGCTACACTGTAAGATTTACTTTTTTTGACGTAAGTGAAAAGCAGACACTATACGAAAATAAATCTTTATTGTTTTTAACCTTAAGTGTACTCTGTGCATTTTGACATTGCTATATAATTATATAAAAATTGTAAGATGCTGGAAATAGGAATAAAATTTGTATTTTACAAAGCTACATATAAGATTAGTCTGGGTAATAATAACAGTTAAAAAATGGGAACAATCTAGTATTACAGTATTCCAAACTTTATGATAGATTGTGTGAACGAAAGGAGCACAAARGAGCACAGTCCTTTGGGTATAAAATTTCATGGACAGTCAGCCCTGAAGATGCATGCAGAAGCAGTAGAACCCCCGTAGAGGACAAACCAGGGGACCGTGTTCCAAAGCCATGTACAGAAGTGTTTCAGGTTTGGCACCAGGTCAAATCGGACGYGGTGTAGTGTAATATAGTATTACTTGAAAAGCGTCCTTGTTATAATCAGGAATGAAACATGGAAGAAGAACATTGCATCTGCTTTCCTAAGTTAGTTTTTCAAAACTTGAGTATGATTTCAAAACTTAACTTTTTTAATTGCACCTTGCAGTCTGAAAAAGAAAAAAAATCACTGGGGATGCTTATATTTGAGCCCGTTAAGCACTTGAAAACTATACCTCTGTTAATTAGGATTTGATATTAAATCAAATATTGTACAGKTATTTAATTTCCTCTTTAATGGATCATTTGGTTTTACTGGTTTCTTTTTTCCTTTGCTTTCTTTGCTTCAGATTGTGGCCAAGGAAAGAGAGGTATCTGAGTGGAAAGAGAAATATGAAGAAAGCAGAAGGGAAGTGATGGAAATGAGGTGGGTTATTAACTTGTCACTAATCACACTGACAGAGAGTCTCATTCCAGCCTATGGATAATACGCAGAGTACCATGATTGTACAACTGTTTTGATGAGCTGAATTTGTTTCATTATTTTTAACTGCAGGCTTCGGATTGATCCTAAAGTGATACTTTGTCTTTGCTCTGCATGGTGGGCACCCCTSTTCAGGGTAATCGTTGAAAACTTCTACTTTGCTAATCTCATTTACATCCTCAAAATGCTGAGATAAGAGAGGTCTAGGTTAATGTAAGGGAAGAATTTCCTCCAGTTTATGCTGTGAATTCTCACGTGGATTGCATAGTGATGTTTCTGTTGCCCGACTGACTGAGTCTGCCTGCAGAGCTGGCAGAGTTCTGCACATGCTACTTTAAAATTCACTYTCCAYAAATAGTTTTGCCAGCAGAAGAAAGAATGTGAAGGTTTGCAGATAGGTATGAGTAGTACAGGCTCCCTCCAGGCCATTATTGTAAAAAGTTTCTTTAACAATAGAAAACAAAAMCCCAGTTGCCAGTAGAAAAACATTTCTTGCAAAGGAACCACTCTAGCCTCTCAGTGTTGACTTGCAAGGAGATTCTACACCATTTTCTTTGGACTGAGCTGATTTTTTAATTACTACACACACTAAGCTTGATTTTAGTGAAGCAATAGTTACCTTGGATTTTGCTGCTCTGCTTGAGAGCTGACAGAAGGACCCTGAGCTTTTCAGTTTATTCTAGTTATACCTGTTCTATTCTATTTCTCCTTGCAAACCTGCTTCTATTACATTAAATATCTGTATACTGGAACATAACTGGTTTGACCTTACTTCCCAGCCCAGGTCCTACCACTCGCAAGGMTGACAACAAAATCACTGTAGTGGATGAGGTGAGCGGTATTGCTCARAGAGTCACTATTGCTTCCCGTTTAGTCGGTTGAAAGTTTCAGCCTTTCTTTTTTACAGTGGTAATACTATAAGAACRACATACCAATGAGCTTGACCTGCTCATCAATCTGAATCTGAGAAGGTCATCCATTGCAAAAGAGAATGTATAAAAATATTTCATKGAGTCTTTAAAGCCTAATGTTTTTTACCTTCAAACAGACAGAAAAACCATCCCACCTTCTTAATTCATAAATAAAAGGAAACTGTCAGATTATTTTAGCAGCCTTCTTTTAAGTAACAATTTCTGCAGTTGCTTCTGAGACTGAATTTTCTTCAAAATCACTTCTGTTCTAGCTTCTTCCCAAAATTAAATGTCTCGGTGGTTTAAAGCTAAAGCCAATGAGCTGTATCAAGTGGTGACCTGCATATGCAATYCCTGCTCACATCCAAAGTACAGGAAAACTGTACTTGGGGAGTAAGGGTAGAAGGGGACTGCAGTACAGAACTCGGCAAATGCTAGCGTGGATGCCAGGAGTCGCACRTGGCAGATCTGAATAGCTGCAGCGCAGGGCTTTGAGCCAAAGCATCTTAAGAGAAGCGTCTGCAAAAGGCAAGAGCAGACGCTTTATTTCTTTCAGAAAACCATCTTCCAGTGCCCAGCTGAGCTCTCCCACCTCTCTTGCGCTCTGCTTGGGAAAGGAAACAAAACCCTGGCATAGCCCTCAAATGCATAATGAGGCAAAACAGAAAGGAGCTGCTGCAAGCWGTCAAACCGAGGAAGCGAAACAAGGAATGAACAAGATCAGGAATTGTGTGAGGAGCGTCTCAGCATTCAGCACACGCTCAAGTGCGGTACTTGGTCTGTTCTCTAGAAGCTGCCCGGGTGCGCGCGCCTGCCGGCTGCCGACGGGCGCTGGCAGAGGTTGCTTAGTCCTCAACGAAAGGAGTGCTGGGGGTGACAGAGAGCAGCTGGCACACTGTAGATCTGTACCTTCATCTTCCTCGCAGTAATTTTCTTGTGTGTCTACACCCTCAATAAAATTTGATTTAAAAAAACCCACATTATCTGAGCCAAATTTCCCACAGGCACATCCCTAGAACACGTGGGTGAAAAAAAAATCTGACTAAATATTGTCACAAAATGATAAAATATGCATGTGTGCACAAAGAAAGATTTCTCTTGGAAGATTAAATGTTGAAACAGCCCATGGGTGGTAAATYAGAGACGCAGCAATTAGATATGACATAACCATAAGCAAGGAGTGAGGGGATTATCTAGAGTTGCAAGCACAAAAGCATCACTTTCCACAGAAGGAGAAGCAATGCTCCTTTACCCAAGCCCTGCATACTCTACCTGGAATATCCYAAGTTCAGCTAAGTTTCCAGAAAAACGTCAGACTGGAGGAGATTCCACTCCAAAGAACAGTAGCCAAGATGAGAAGTTGTAATAATGTAATAACTATCAAAGAGCTAAACCAGGGTGGGCTATACCGTAATCCAAGGGTACAACCGGAGGCAGGCAAGAAAAATTTMAATATGGTTACCTGGAGGTCTAATTGATTATGTCTCAGTAAGGGAAGTCAAGCAGATGATCTCTAAGATCCTTTGTAGCCCTGGATTTTGGTGTTTTTATGACTTACGAAATTGGAGGAAGTCAGTAAATAGACTGAATGTCTAAAATACCAAAAGTTAAGCCTATACAGCATGTCAAGCTAGGGTTACGGTGTGCCATCACAGAGAGGAATAATGTGACCAGCAACCTTTGGTTCCCCAGCCATAATGACCATTATTTAGGCTGCTTGACCTAAAGAGGCCTTTGACATGAATCTGGAACAAGACTTCACTTGACCACCTTGCTTTCCAAAGCGAGTATTATTAAAATCAAAGCGCCATTGCAGTATCCACTTCTATTGAACAGCTGCCGCATGATTCATAAGGCTGGATAATGCAGAGAATGTGGTACCTAGTTGAACTAGTCTAAGCTGGTAAAAATAAGAAATAGATAGTGTTATTTCACTTTGCTGCCAACTTCCATGGTGCAGCCTGGGCTGGGAAGGGCTGTAGTGTTGCATTAAACAGTGTTTAATGTCGTGTTGGTTGCCCTGAGTCCTTGGCTTCATTTTCTAGGGTGATAGAACTTCCTAAAGGTGCCTGGTGTTACAAGGGTATGACATGGCTTTAAAATCCTTATTGCTTACAGCAGGCTTTTGAGGTAATCTTCTTTGGACATGAAACCAATCCCTTCCTTTTAGGGGAAAATCCCTGCAGCTATCTTTGCTCTCAAAAGTGTCATTTATGGTTAAAAAAAAAAAAAGAAAAAAGAAAAAAGCCAGTTAAAACACCAGGTCCGACAGCAGGACAAGCAGCATCCGAGCAGATCCCAGTGGGGCAGCGGCTGGAGGCAGGGCGAGCTGTGCAGAGACGGGCTCCGGCCCCAMGTTCCGAAACCTGTTTCTACCTGAAGCGTGAGCGAGGCCGTCGGGGTGCGCGGCTGCAGCCCCCCTGCTCGGCTGGGTGCTCTGCAGGACCCGGGCGAGTGAGACGCTACTGGCCTTGGGGCAGGTGGCCTTCTCGGGGGTTTCTGGGCTCTCTTTGTGATCCGGATTCGAGACAGGCGGTGCCGGAGTCACTGCATTAGTTTTTTGGGAGCTCCGCACGTTTCTCCTTTCCTTGCTGACTTTTGTCTCAGGGTTTTCCCACATCCCTTCTGTAACCTCGCCAACTGCAGCAGACTTCTCTAAAATGGAGCAAGTGAAAGCGAGCTAAGACTTCAAAAGAGACGTATTCAAACACCAGTGAGCTATTTTGAATATCCATTTCAGGTGAAGTGTGGGGTAATTTTGTTTTTCATAGACAGTCCTACGTGGCTCATGAATCAAAGCACAGATCAAGCTAGTCTCATTTCATTAGCTTTATTTGGCTCTGGGAAGGAGTGGATCATCTTTCTAAATCACATTTAATCTGCTTATTTTGGCTAACCTCTTTTCAAGAAGTAAAGTCAAAGCCTACCGTGAGTATATGAAATAAAATAGTGTTAAAAGTAGCATTTGTTTCAAAAACAGATTTGGGAAATAGGACACGATGGATTTTGTGCTACATAATTGAATATTTTGGTCTTGTTCTCTTAAGTGCTAATGGATCATTTAGTCACATTTGGAGAGTGGAAGATTAGATTTATTTTGGATGAGGGCCAACTATRCTCCTGTTAGGTTTACTTGCTACCAATTATAACTTTACCTATTGTTTACATTAAAAATAAGCAAACACAAACRTGGGGAAGAGGGGAGAAAGTAATGGAAAAATCAGACTCTTTGTAACTCTTGAATTAGACCAATGTGATTATGTTTATATTTAAATCATGATTGGTAATGTACTTTGGGCGTGTTTCAAATAACAGAATTTGTTTCAAAGCAATCTCTTTTCCCTCCCCCCCACCTATATTGATTTACATGGAGAATTAAAAATCAGGTGCAATGTTTAAACTGTCAATTTTATTTGTTACTCAGGTAATAAGGAGCATATAAAAGTGTGAAGGGATTCTGTATCTGTTTTAAAATACCATAGTTCAGTTATTGAGTAGCATTATTTTCTAAGTAAGCATTAGCAATTATGATGTTTGCCAAAAGCTTTTCTTTTTTTTTTCCCTCTTACAGGAAAATAGTTTCAGAATATGAGAAGACGATTGCTCAGATGATAGGTAGGTGTTTCTACTCTGAGAGATGCTATCCTCCACTCTGAATTTCTGAAGAGAGCCTAGAAACATGGTTGAAGTCTATGGGCTTCGTTTTGGGGCTAGCTGCGTCTGCTGATGCTGCTGGGAATTGTGAATGCATCTGAGGACACCAGTGTGTGCTGCCAGGTTGTGACGAAAAGCTAGGGCTTCGTTTTACAGAAAGTAGCCCCCGAGGCAGTCCCGGTAATACAGAAAGGTCAGGGCTTTTTGCATCAAAGCAAACTGTCCCATAGGAAACACATTCAAATGCTTTGCCCAGAATTCATGGGTATCTCCGCGAGACGCTTTCAATGACCTAAAAACCCTTTAGTCATCCGCTCCCAACTGTTTAATGGGAGATACCAAACTTAGCTCTTTACAACAACAGGGATTATCTGTGCTAAGTGCATTGGTCAAACCAAAACCTAGATTAACTCCAATCCCAGTTGAGAGATTATGAGTGGCCAACCCACCCCCCCAGTTATTTACTGACGTAGGAGTCTCCTTTAAGGTCTAAATTATGGCATGTTTTGCCTCACAACAATTAGAAAATGCCTTTCTTAACAGCGTGCCCCATAAATGAAAAACGCTACCTGCAGTAGCATTTGAAAACCAAAGGCTGCAGGATTCGTGTGCTTCCCTGGCACAGGAGGTCTGGCCCCTGAGATGTGATTTTAAARCCTCCTCATAAGATTTCCAAAGCTCTTTTTCTTAGTCTGGCTCTAGGAAGCGCCAGTGGCTTGTGCTGCCCTGCACTGCTGCAGCTCGAGCTGTCTCCCAGAAGGGCGAACGGCTGAGCAGGGTCGCGGGTTCTCTGTGGCCAAAATTGCTGGGAAGAGCAGGAAAAGAAGCAGCGGCTGATGAGGAAGCAGGACCAAGCTCATCTAGACAAGCTCGAGTAAAGCAGCAGAGAACTGTGAAATATTGTTAAAAGCCATTAGGACTGGCCTCAGAGTTAAATCTGGGCTGTGAGATGCAGGAGAAAGGCTAGCCTAGCTAATGGCATGAGCGTTCTGAATCCAGCCGGTTTGCACTGTGTTTATTGAAAAATAAAAAGAAAGAAATTATTCCTCTTACTCCCCCTGAGAGAACTGTCACAGAGAGTACAGTGTGCCAGGAACACAACAGGCATMCCTGCATCTTCCTAACAGGTTTTTAACAGGGAAGGATTTTTATTACAGCTATCAACGTATCATATTGTTTCGCCCCTTTTAAAATTGGCAGTCCCCTCATATACAGTCAGTATTGTGTGACCCCCAGATTTTTGGTTTCTTTTAAATTGTTTTGGTTTTTTGGTTTTTTGGTTTGGTTTTTTTTTTTAATTGATGCTTGAGTTGTGTTTACATATGTTTGTAGCAAATTTGCTTATTTTTGACCAAAGAGAGTGGGGAGTAGTAGTTCAATATCTGGTGCTTTTCCTGCCTTCCTGCATTTCTCAGCCTCCTGTCTCCTGGGGAGACACCCCAGCCTCCTTCTGAGTGAAGGGAAAAATGGGCCTATAAATAAAGGTGGTGGTAATAATAATAATAATAATAATAATAATAATAATAATAATAATAATAATAATAATAGATCTACAATAATGACAAATATATAATAATAATAAGCCTGGCTTCATTCTCTATGGTGTTATGCCTCCGTTGCATTTTGTATGTACAACTGAGCAAATTTGCCTGCCTTCTGACATGTGTGTCATTCTCATCATGCAAGTGTTAAAATGTGAGTGACCAGAGTATGCAAAGAACTTAATTCATTTTGGTTTACACTAAACATACTYTGATATGGCTTCGTCCCTGAACCTGGCCATTCATATGTACAAACAGAGGACCTGTCCTTTTTTCCCAAGCATATGCATATAGTTAGCAACAGAAGATTCTTTTTGATAACAAATTCAAATTATATTTTTGAGAAACAGATTTAAAAAAAAAAATTCAAATTGTGAGAMTGCAGTGCAACAAGAAGTTATAGAATAGGGGTCGTAAGGCAAAGGCACAGCCATGGCGTACATAGTAAATTCTACAGTTGCCATTTCCTCTTGTTGCAGAGAAATCAAAGATAATTAAAGCATCAGGCCATTGACCACTGAGGAAATAGAAAGATCTTTAAACATCCAATTCAGAGTATCAGTCAGTCTTTCAAATGATCTATGGCAAGGTTTTAAGAGCTGTGGCTATAAATAATGTAATTTGCTGTCCATTTGCAAAGGAACTGAAACAACAACAGTGACACAGAAAGCATGTGTTAATTAGAGCAGTATGCAAATTCTACRGCATGGTAATACGTTAAATGCAAGCCTTCTTCTCCCTACATTTAATGCAAATTTTTGATCTAATTGTCCCACTTTCTCCTGTCATTTGTTGTAAATTACGGTCCCTTCTGATAAAGGAATTCGCTCATCCAAATGCCATGTTGTGGAGGAAAATGATTGTCTGCATGCTATTTGCATATACTTCACTGAAATATTATCWCAATAATGTCTTACTGCTAAAGCAAAATATGCATTTTAACAAAAGAAATGCCTGTGCTGTTTCTATTTAYGATTTAACCCTTCTGAGCTATTTATACAGCCCTGTTAGGAGCGCATTACAAGTGAACCAATTTCACAAATCCCTTTAATGAATATTCAGTGTGGTTGATAGGTCCTGCTCAGCTTTTTATAGTTTGTCATGTGTATGTGTAATGAGTATTGAAAATATTCCATATTAACAATATGCGATTGTGTATGTTTGCCTATAAAGACACTGAAAACATGCACTGCAAACAGTAATTGCCTTTGATTTCAAGGGTTGTGGCAGGTCTAGTATTTGCTGCTGTATGCATATAGAACCCAATATTACCCGACTTAGCTTATGCAATTAGTTTTATGCCACACTCTGTACAGCCAGAGCTTGCAAGCTGTCAGTGTATAGATCCCTGTTAGTGTCTCTGACTATTTTTTTTACTGGCGCTTTAACTTTTTTTCCTTTTTTCTTACACTTGCCTCAGCCCCTAACACGTTCTTGTTTATATTGAGGAGGGGGGGAAGAAAAAAGAACAGGCTTTCCAGGCTAGCCTGCTGCTTGTGCTGCTGCTTTGCTGACCGTTGCCCAAGTTTTGCAGCTGGTGACTGCGTGGCACTGACAGCCATTAGGGTTGTCCCATATGGAACGGAGCCTGCGTTACCCCGACGTTCCCTGCACCCCACCCTACACACACCTTCACCGCAGCCAGGCACAGTTCCCTTCCAAAATCCCTGTCGTGGATTTCCTTCTTATTGATGGATTTGTAATGTTGGGGTTTTTTCTGTTAAAAGTGTATCCTTATTCTTGTACGTTTAAACACATAATTAAATTCTCATTATGAAAAACAAACAGATGTTATGCTTTGTGCATTACAGGTTGTTGCATTACTTATTTTCTGCTTTCCTAACAATTCCTGATTTTCTATTTTGCTTCCGTTTTTGTTGCTTCTTGCTATTTGCTTGCAAAAACAAAACAGGCAAGCCTGGTAAGTAAAGCTTTTCACCAACTTTCACACCAGCATTTGCATTTTTAGTTTCTTTTGCTTTTGTTCTCCATTTGCTGCATTCCCATTAAGTAATGTAAGTAATACTGAGCTGAGCCTGAAAGCGGATCTGCTGTGGTGGTGCTCTGATTCTGTCAATTTGGATAGTGTTAGTCCTGAGCGTCCTGTTGTCATTGTTGGTGAGCCGTGGACAGTGTGTGTTGCAGACGTGGAAGCCATTTAATTAAAATATTTTAATTGCGTAACCTCATAAATAYCTTTAGAAATAAGTACCTGTAACTGCTTAACTAAGATTTGACTGGCAGACTATTATCAGTGCGGTTCCACTAAGCAGCTCTATCATTAAAGCTAAATCATAGTTTTAGAAAATATCACATAGACCTTCCAGTCCTCCTCCAGCCWGATGCCAGTTTCTGTTTTCTGTAGTATTTAACCACTTTGGTTTTAAATGTATCCCAACTGTTATCTGAGATTATCAGATGCCCCTTTCCTAAAGCTCACGGGAGACTCTCCCTCTTTTCAATTTACGTGTCACTCCCTTCCCCAATATAAATTCCCGTTTCCCCTTGGAGTCTAATGAGGCCTCAGCTCGCTCCCCGCTCCATGGACACCTCTAGCGTGTAGTGGGAGAGGGGAAGGGGGCCTCGGCTATCTCCTGCCCCCAATTCCCGTGTGCGAGTCGAAGGGGGCTGGGATGAGCGTTTGAGGAGCCGGTCCAGCGGAGGAGCGGGGAGGGCACCGCCACGCACGGGGAGAACAGGAGGAGCTCGGTGGGTGGGAGGGAGGGAGTCATGAATTACTAACTTTCTAGATTGCCCTAGAAACAAGTAAGAAGGAAATTGCTAAAATACCGCAGGCAGCAGTCTCAGAAAAAGTAAAGTTTCGTCATTAAATAGATTTAAGTACATTACRTGATCATGCAAATGGATCCCTTCCCCTGCATGGAGTTGGGATGACAGAGGTTTTGCCAAAGAACAGGWTCCTGGCAGTAAATGTTCTGGAATTAAGCTAGACAGCGTGTAATCTCCGGCGTGATTAAACAAATCTTGTGCTGGAACACAAGGTGACGACTTCTCAGATTTAGAAAAATAAATGAAGGTTGACAAATGGTTTTCTCATTTTACTTGAGAATACATTCATTTTGACATTTCAGATGATCACAGTGTCTTTAAGAAGGCAAAATAGAAAAGAATGTTTATTTTTTATGAAATGTTAAATGTTATCAAACTGATGTGGCATTACAGGGCTCTGGGTTTCTCAGTTCTGCCATATCAAAGGTGTTTGCTCGCCAGTAAAATAAAGATGTTACAACTTCCAGTGCTGCAAACTCAGTACAGAACCCGAGAGCTTCTCTGGTTCTTTCGATCTTCTGCATCACATAGAGCAAAGTAACCTCAGCTCCGGCTCTGCCCCGGCAAGATGCTCTCGGGGGGCGTGCAGAGGAGCACAGAACGTAGCCAACACGCGCTGGTGCACGGCGTGGTGTCATCGCTGCTCTGGGCTTAGTTAGGCTAGCAAAAAAGTGCATAAAGGGATTGAATACGCAAAAGGAAGAGATTAATGTCAGTTTGGGTATTGACAGTATCAACTTTGACATTTCGGAGCTGACCAGCACTATGAAATACTTAATTCAGATGAAGACTTCTATTCAAATAAAAAAATAAACTCTCGTTTAGTTCTTTATATTTCAAAATATAAAGGCCTGAAGGAAAAGTTGTAGATTCTGAAATGCCCCGTGCTTTTTACATGGGAGAACTTCTTACCTTATTTTAGTTTCCATCATAGACAAAGGAAAACGGTAATATAAAACTGCTGTTTTGCGATATCATGAAAGTAGCCCTTAAAACATGGACATCATATTTTAGAATATGAAGCAAACAATGAGGCATTTTGGAAGACAATGCCAGACATTTTCTTCCGGTGTTACACAGGCATTCCAATTTATTACTAGGTCAATTCCTTTGAAAAGTTCTCTTCCACATGGATTTGGATCCCTGTTGTGTTCTTCCCACCATCCCTGCCTCACATTTAACTATATACAGGAGAAGTTTGGAAGATGTTTTCTGCAGACCAGAACTTAGAAAGTCTGTCTAATGTTAGATTTCCTTTCGGCCACTTGCTACAGTAATCCTAAGAATGAGAGTTTGCAAAGTACTGTTTTTCCAAGGGAAGAATTTAAGTTGAATTCCATTAAACAAAGTGCCTTGTTTGTACAGGGTTAGAAGAGATGCCAGGAGATGACAAGCATATATCAACAATGGTAAATAATTTATTGCCAGTGGTAGTAATATGCATAAATGTCCTTTCCTTCAGCTAGTGCATCTTCAGGCAAACAAGGGAAAACCAACACCTGCCTTTTTCATGGGAACAGCTGAGGTCAGAGTGAAATAAATCATCAGTACAGAGATACATTCACATTTTTCCCCAACACTAAAATATTTAAATATCACTGTATTTAGCAGCCTTTTTCCAAAACAGGATAGTTTATATAATAATGGCTTTTCTGGATCCCACAAACTTACTTATACACAACGTAGGGCACAGTATAGTAGAAACTATAGACGATAGTGAAGTCAGTGTTCTTACTACTATCACCCTTCTGAAAATCGCTTCTTTTTCTCCCCCTCTCTTCTTTCTAACAGAGGATGAACAGAGAGAGAAATCTGTCTCCCATCACACTGTTCAGCAGCTGATAGTGGAGAAGGAACAAGCTTTGGCAGATCTGAACTCAGTGGAGAAATCACTGGCAGATCTTTTCAGGAGATACGAAAAAATGAAAGAAGTATTGGAGGGCTTTCGGAAGGTGAGTCATGTTAAAGTCCCCTCTTTTAAAGAGCAAAGCTGAGCAGGCTCTCGCGTATACCAGTGCTGCTTAACAGAAGGCACATCTTTGTTTCCAGTCCGGTCTGATGTACTACATGAGACCAGTGTGCTGGGGGGAGGGAGAACATGAATGCTCGTTTGTGCTTTCATTTTGGAATAGCTTTAAAAAGATGAAGACTTTGCACRAGAGTAGCTTGCTGCCGCCTGTGACACTGCGATTTCCATAGATGGCACATAGCTGCGGGACTTGAGCGCATGTCAGGGCTGGCTTCGGGACTGAGCATTCTGTTAAAACCTAGGACGTGAATTCCTCGGGTCAGAGGTTATGTCTCAAGTGCGTAACATAACGTAATCCTCAGGTGAAGGATTGCAGCCACGTATCGAATGCAAACAGAAGAATTGTAAAACTTTTTGCATTGTGTAACATTGCTTCGGATGGCTTCTGTGTGGGGGTGTCAGTGTGAGACTGCAGCCCTTAAAATATCTGAATGTGACGCCCGCAAATAGGTGCCTGTCCTACACTTCAACCTCTTGGATTAAATTTAATGTACTCTTCTCATTTAAGAATGAAGAAGTGTTAAAGAAATGTGCACAGGAATATTTATCACGAGTAAAGAAGGAAGAGCAGAGGTATCAAGCACTCAAAATTCACGCTGAGGAAAAACTGGACAGGTAATTGATTGTACACATCTCTTTTCGGGGGTTGATGCTGCAGGAGGATTCCTGTGGCTGGACCTTGCATCCCAAACCTGCTCCTTCAATTTGCAGAGCACAGGCTGCTCTGTGATGGAGGGTGGAATGAAAGGCCGTAATGAGAATTTCTGTAATGTGCTGGTGTTTCTTCCAGCTCCTGACCATATAGAACACCTTAAATTTCTATCTTTATGAAATGTCTTCATGTTTCTTTAACATATATTCCAGGGAAGATCAAGAAAGAAGCCATTAGCTAGGTTTATGCAGCTATGGAGGGCTGTGCTCAGATATTTGCACCTGCAGCCACTATTCCTGCCCCCAGAGATTTGCTCTTGCCCCTGTGCTGTATTATTGCCCCTGTGTCAATCAGCAGAACAGTGCGTGTAGGCGCTGCTCAGCTGTTTGAGTGCAGAATCAGTCAGGGAGTCTCTCCCTAGCAACACCGGTTATCGAAGCTGGATCAGCCCAGCTTGTGCGGAAGGCCACGAGGAATAGTTACACAAAAAATCCTGCCAGATGTGCACGGATAGTAACTCCTAAAGCCACCGTTAAGGAGCGAACATCAGATTGTGGCTTAAGAAAGGCAGCTCTGGTTGATTTTTTTTAATTTTTTTTTTTTTCCTATGCTTCCATGTAATGACCAATTTCTAGGGATTACATTCAGGACTCACATTACAGTCCTCTAGACCCAAGAGATGTTTCTAAAATGTCACTAGGATTGATCAGTGCCTAAAACAAAGTAAGACTTGGATTTGCTTTCCAGCTGTTGCCCCAGCTGTGAGTCTAGTCTGTAAGAAGTGGAGATCAGGTTTAGMAACTGCCATAAACCACTCCTACCTAAGTGATATTTGTGACTCCAGCACAGGTATCTGAGAGAAGCATGAAGGAAACAACACAGACATTAAGAAAAGACTTTGGAGCCTCTGCTGAACAAGAGAGGGAGTCATGAAAAGTCTCTAGGGACAAGTCTCAGAATACTTTCAAAGGCGTGCAGAAAGTAGCCCTGCCCTCACCACCCATCTGTTAGGATGCAGTCCATCCTTCCRTACCCGCTGTCCTTTCCTGTAGAGAGCCTGACGTGACAAAAATCTGTGTTTTTCTAGAGCCAATGCTGAAATTGCACAAGTGAGAGGCAAGGCTCAGCAAGAGCAAGCAGCATATCAGGCCAGCCTTCGGAAAGAGCAGCTGAAAGTGGACGCATTGGAAAGAACACTGGAACAAAAGGTAAATAGCAGTTCAGCTCTTTTAACGCAGAAGTCAACGGGATGACCCAAGTTACTTGAAACTTCCCAGAGCGGCTGCATCCAGCTCTCCTCTGGAGCTCGGACCACAGCCAAGGTCTGCCCGAGGACCTCTCCAGCTCCTCACGTCCAGCTGGCCCAGCAGCTCCCCGGCCCCAGGGAGAGCAGGGTTGGCCAACCCTTGCAAGAAAATCAGCTGCGTGCACCGGGCAGTTTGGGCAAATGGACCCATCTGCCAGGCTTTGATCTCGGCCACCGGCCAGCGCTYGGGGCTGGTTCAGGCTCGGTCAAAGCTCAGTGGGCAGCTGTGTACCAAGCAGGGCCCTTGGTTTGCTTTGGTTCTCAGGTTTAAGATCTCTCTGTTTTAGTTCTTTTCTTGGTTTTTGCTTCCATTTCTAGTTTTAGCTGTAATTCCAATGCTAGCTTACGTGCCTCCGCTGTTAACATAGACAAAATGATCGGATACCRATCTGTAAGGCTTAGGGCAGAAGTGACAGTAGGAAATCCCTGTTTATATTTCATGCTCTCTAGCTCAGCAAAGGAGCTTGCTTTCAGTATAGTACAGCTCGTCCTTGCTTAGAGGCCCTGGAAAACGGAGTGAAAATAATGCTATAAAAGTGCAGCCTAGAAACAAATTTACACTATGAATTATTATCGTGTGCTAGGAATGACTGCTATAAAGCTGAGTGCTTTAGTGCTAAATTRTATTTATGGAAGTCGGAGGAGCTGTATGTGGAAATAAGTAAGCATATTGTTTGAATGCATTATACGTAGCTGTACTGTGTATGTATATATATATCTATATATCTCTCTCTCTAGATACTCTGTTCTCAGTATTGGAGAAAACTTAATTATCCCACACTTCTCCCAAAGGTTGGATAATTAAAAAAAAAAAAAAAAACGCTCATCTTAATGCAACAAATGTTTTTCATAATACTTAATATTGCCTTTTATTTTCCAGAATAAAGAGATAGAAGAATTAACAAAGATTTGTGATGAACTGATTGCCAAAATGGGGAAAAGCTAACTTTTAACCAAATTTCTGGACTTCGACATTGAGTGCAATATGACCATTGGCACACTGATGTCCATACATTTATGTGGACAGGTTATATTTTCACTTTTTCGTATGCACTACTGTATTTTCTTTCTAAATAAAGTTGATTTAACTGTATGCAGTACTAAGATGACTATCAGAATTTCTTGCTATTGTTTGCATTTTCATAGTATAATTCATAGCAAGTTGATCTCAAAGTTCCTGTATCAGGGAGATTGTCAAGTTCTCTAAGAAATTACAAATTGCTGATCCTAGCCTTCCCTTTGTACATGAGTTCCCATGTTGGATGTCTTTTGGATTTAATATAAACATGTATTACTTGCATGGGGACTCTTGCCTTAAGGAGTGTAAACTTTATCTGCATTTGCTGATTTGTAAAATAAAATTAAAAATGGAAAAAAAATCAAAATGCATGTCACAAATGAAATTCTCTATTGTAAATAAATTTTTTCGTTGAAAGTTGAAGATAAGTGTGGCTCTCTTTTATGTACTTCACTTGCTTACTTCATGTGCAGCGCCAGATACAGCAGCTCTTATTAATGAATTCCTTCACAGAAAGCACTTCACGGGTCGCTGCTTGGAGCGCTCCGTGGGTCACGAGAATATACKACTTATGTGCACATATCTATGTCTATATTTTGCTCTCTCTATAAATACGTATGTATGTGCTAGATTGGGACCACTCGGGTCTCAAGCATAGGCTTAATCCTCCAAAATGTTTAATACTCTGACCCTGATCTAGCAAATCCCGTAGGCAAATGTAATGAGACTGTTTGCATGAATTGGAGGCTGTGACACGCGATGATGGGATGGTGGTTTTTAAGCATGTCTATCACTGAAAGGTGAATACATTTTTTTCTTCCTGCTGCTGGAAGAATTTGCCTGCAGGGTTTTGTGGAGATGAAGTACGTGTGATCAGAAGTACAACCAGAATAAGCTAGATAAGTAGCATTCTCGCACACCTCTTTATCCTCTAAGTTATCCTCTGCAGAGGATTAGGTATGTAAGATAAGCATTAAGGCTTTAATAGCAAACAAACTGCTTTCTTTGGCTAATGGTACATCTCTCGTATCTCCATGATGTGGACAGTCTTCAGCCTGGTTCTTGTTAGCTCCCTTTTTGTACTCAAAAGTAAGTCAACTCCCTTTTCTTTCCTTTTTTATTTCTTTTTCATTTCCTACGTCAGGCATGGCTGAGCCTCTTTGTTGTTCTGGGCTTCTCTCCTGGGTTTGTTGGGTTTCAGGTTGTTTTGTGTATGTGGTTAGCAACGCAGAATTTCACCTCTGCTATGTGATGTAAACGTAAATATGTATGCTAACAAATTTAAATGCACATGTCCCTGTGGATAGCAAGTCTGAAGTATGGTATTTTAAATGTATTTCAAATTCATGCTTGCCTTTGAAAATACCATGTAGTCTGAACCAAGGAAAAGAGAGAGGTTCGAGTTACGGTTTTAATGTTTAAACAAAAGCAAAACTCTTAAGATACACTGTTGTGCCTTCCAGCTGAATTGATGCTTTAGGAGAAAATTAAATATGGATCATAGTAAGATTTCATGTGTTTACAATGTAATTTTTCATGGTACTGTGGACCAAAGATCATGACGGAGCGGGAAAGAACCGCGATGCTCCAACTTGTTACAGTGGACTCTGCTCTGAAAATGTTACAAGAAGGAATGGATGCAACTACAGACCATCAGATGTTCTTGGATTATTTTAAGTGCAAATTGTAACAACTAAATAATAAATGGCTGGGGGTTTTTATCTTTAAAATCAATATCTGGACCACTTCTAAAAAAGAAAAATTGATAGGATTTGCAGAAGCTTTAGATTTTTTTTAAACCTTTTTGCMATTTTTTGCATGTGCTTCAAACAAAATTAGAAAGACTATGTAGCTGGTACTTTAAAACATTTTTTGAAAACTCTAAACCCTGCTGTTACAAGTGGTCTTTTTTCCCTTAATGCCAGGCGAAGCACTGCAGTGTTACACCTGCGTAGGTTCTAGCGATGAAGACTGTAACAGGCAAGGAAGTCAGCAATGTCCAGGGCATTCAGATGCATGTGCGGTCATTAGAGGACAAGCAAGTAAGTAGTCACAAACAGTTCAGACTCATTGAATTTTTAGTAACAGAAAWAAATAAACAGTGTTGGAAAGAGAAGAATATATAGTAAGCTAAGGAGGAAAACAAAGGTAAATGTTTCCTCTCAAAATAAACCCTATTAATAAATCTTAATCCCTGATTTTGCTGGTTTAGCAGCAATCTCATACAAAATCCCACCGAGTATGATTTGTCAGTATGCCATGATGAGCTGTATCCACGCTATGTGAAAAATGTAAATCAGCATTTTAAGTATTGCCCACTTCTCTGAAAATCTGCCCGTTTTAACTTAAATGACGTACCTGGAAATTAGGAAGGAAAAGCAGCTAATGAGGCACTGCACTTGCGCACATTCAGAGATATTTAAGCTGCATTAGCTGCACCTAAGATAAATTACAATTATTTAACTTAAGGGGGAGCTTGTTAGCGTGCTGGAATCTGATGCAATTGTATTCATTTACTTGTAAGGAAGGGCCAAACCTAACGTTGTTGCTCCATATTGGATGGTCAGGTCCGCGCTGAGGGGATGCAGACRGGAGCGGTGACCGTGACCGTGCTGGTCCGTTTGGGTTCAATGTGGCTCTGTTGTAGGTGGCGTTATGAAGTCCTGTTCGTTCCGGTCCTTCTGCGAGCGGGCAAGGAGGGACGGATCCAGAGCGCCTGGAGTGAGCGTTCACTGCTGCTACTCAAACAACTGCAACGCAAAGAGCCTGGCYCCAAGAGTCACCACCTCCGCGAGCTACTTCTCTCTCCTCCTCTTCACGCTGCTGTGGCACCCGTTGTTGAAGCTGACATGAGGGGGGGAGAAAAAGAGTATCCTGAAGCAAYAAGTCTGCCTTCTTAGAAAGGGATGCTTATATTTCCTAATCACGTTACTCCAGGTACCATATTCCTCTGTAGGCAAAAAGCAGTAGGCAGACCTGACATGTTCAGATAAAAATTGTTCCATCTGCTAAATATGTTTTGACCTATATGTAAGAAACGCCGCCCTCTYGTTTATCCTAAGGGGTTGGTTGTGCGAATATGTAACATCTTCCTACAATTTAGATATAGTATGTATAAAGAAAAGGAGAAATYTTAGCTGCAAGTAGCCTTGTAATAGGGTAAAGGACCAACATCTTCCAAATGCTGTTCACTGTTGGCAGACATTCAAAAGCAAGCTAAAATTTTCAAGCACAAAGTGACTGAAAATTGTAGCAAGCAAATTAGTCTTTCAGAGAGCATTTGCGAACTGGACAAAGCCAGAAAACTTGAAATAAAGATGATTTAGTATTAATACAAACTGGTAAGAGAAGGTCATTAAGAGAACAATGCCTGGAGGTATGTTATATTATGTATATTTCCTGGAAAAAAAAACACCTTCCAGTCTTCTCTTTTCTGATYCTTTGGGAATCTTAGCACAACATTGGAAGAAAGAAGAAAAAAAAAAAAGAGCTTGGAAGTTGTTTTGAACTGATCAGCTCGTTCTATCTTTAYTGCTGGTTTTGAGAACAAGTGGTTAATCCCTGTCTTAATAACAGATAACTTGAGTAATAACATTTTTGTTTATCCAAATTATTCTTGCAGTTTCAACGATGTAGTGAATTCTTCACTGTCCTAAACTTCATTCTTTGAGAGTGAGAGTATATATCTCCCCCTGCAATGACATGATTGAGTTGATCTGTGGTGGTTTATATATCCTTCTCATTTTGCAAAGTGAGTTAAATTACTTGGAGATCTTTAGAGATGTAAGGAACTCAGTCAACATTTTTAAYAATCCCATTCACTGCAGTCTTACCAAGTAAATGATCCAGAATGGGCCACATCGTAGAAGGCGTTGTGCATCACTAGCTAGTAGGCAGGCGGTCCTTTGAAGTGGTTATGTTGAAACTAGGCAAGACGAGAAGTGACATAACGCACGATGTCATAGCACTAAGCAGGGTCTTGGGTCTATGATTTTGGAGAGCAGGATGGTGCCTCCTTTGATTCAAAACTCAGAGGTACAGACAAGCAGACGAGTGATATTTGTAGATTTTAATGTCCAGCTGTGATGATCAGGTCTAATCTCTGGCACACAACATGCATAGGACTGGCTTAAAGTCCGGCTGGTGTAACTGAAGTAGAGGTGGTCTTYTGAGTTCTGGTTTTAGTGGCCTATTTGGAAAAAGATTTGGTCATCAAATTTATGGAACTCACAAAATACGTGGCAAAGTAGTTTTTCCACTAGCTTTGTGTTGTGACTTTTTTCAGTATAATTCTTTGAAAAGTCAATTCCAGGCAGCGTGTCGTAGAATTCTGCACATTCACAAAAATTTTATCAAGGTTGCAAACTCTAGASACCTTCTTCAAGTGAAATCATGAAACCTCTACGTAGAGTATAACCCTAGCCTGCCTTGTAGCTGTTGCCTGTCACATGGACCAAACTGTCTTCTTGGTTTATTGTACTTTTTTCTCTGGATCCTTTCATCRTCTCATGTAGATTGTGGCTTCAGACTGGGATTATTCTTCTGGGGTTTTGTTCGAACAGGCTCTCAATCAAGGTGGTTCTGGTCTCTGCTTAGTTGCTAGGCACAAGTCTGATAAAGCTGTTGAATATAAAGRTTGCAACAATGCAGCAGATCTTGGCTGAGAATGTTAATTTAGACTTAAATATCTCATGTGTGTAAAAATCACTTAAGTTGGTTTAAAAGTATTTTTCATTTCATTCTCAGCTTGAATCAGTTMCTTCAATCTGTTCTGCTACAGGAAATATGTATTGATTGTATCTTTATTTTCTGGTTGTTCTGTAATGATAAATCTGCATTGAATGTAATCTCTGTATATGCTCAGTGCATTTCCTTAATGAGAAAATAAAATCCATGCAATGGCTGACARTGTCTCTTGATAAACAAAACTGCATCTTTTGATTGGGATTTCCAGTTGCATCTGGCGGTCTGTTTTCCAGCAGAAAATCTGGCTTTTTYTTCTGTGGGGTGTATTTCTTAAATCTGTTAGATAAAATAGTGAATGTTGATAGTTTTCTTACTGTGATATTTCCCTGATAAAATAAGAAGGTAAGGCTCTATCCTCTTGACAAACACCATCTGTCGTTCCTGACTACAGCCAGGACGCAGATCTTCAGGCAGCTCACAGCCTCCCACCGCCGCCGTTTGATTCTGCCACCCAGCACGTAACGGGCTGTGTTTTGCTTTTTATGGGTCTGACATTTTTCCTGCCTAATTATGAACCTGAAGTGTGCATGCATGTATATATCTAGAAATGATAAACCGTTATTTATGGATTGATGATATCAGAGGGGTTTCACAATGGTTCTTGGCATAAATGTTAACAGTAAGGCAAGCACGGAAAAAAAATGGAACAAAACAGAAGGAATATTTTTTAAACTCCATTAAAAACACAGCAAATATTTTAAAGTTTCCATTGCCATGACTGTGCAGAGCTATTCCCAGTCATATGCAAAATAGAAAGTAATTGTCTTTAGTTTGGTTGCTCTGAAGTGGAATTATTCCCGGCGCAGTGGCATGCTCTTTCTGTCTTCCTTAATGTTGACGGACAGTTGGGACAAAAGGAGCAGAAACTGATAATGAAATGCCTTCTGCTGCAGCTAAAAATGATAGGACTTCTTTTTCGTCTGTTGTGTTAGTTGGAGCTGTGTAGTGGGTCAGCTGGGTAAGTACTGGGTTTGAGTTTAATGCTAGCCTCTCCCCTTCAAGAAAGTATCTCCAAAGCAAGAGATTCGTAATTTCTGATTTATAAGTGAAACTCTCAATTATAACTACAACTTGTAGGGCTTACAGATAGCCCCAAGTCATAATTTCCATAATTTCTTTATATCCTCTTGKTTTTGGCAGTACAGTCAGCGTTTCCTTATTTTCCCAGTCTTTTCAAAGGCAACGAGAGCCTCTGGGACCTACCAGGAGCGCACACCTGAGCCAAGGGCCCCTGCCCTTTCTCAAAGAGCATACACGCAAACGTACGATTTGATTTGTGTCAATATTCATCCACACCTGACTTTGCCCGCAGTGAGAGCAAGGTTCCAAGTTGTCTCTTGTTCTTGGTAAGGAATGAGCAATTCTGGAAACTTGTGAGCTTTGCAATCTAGAGCAGAGAAGACTACTTCAATACCGGCTGTGCTATTTAATGAAAGAAGTTTTAAGTAGATCTTGGTGTCACAGACCACAGTTTCTTTTTTAACCTTTTTTTTCATGTGAAATGTTAGTCGTGTGGCTCTGGTCAGTAGGGATTAAAACAAAGAACACCCTTGTACCTTGTGCTATYGTGTCTTTGTGCACAACGAAAGCCCAACTGTGACAGTTTTCATTGTGAGCATCACTCCAAAGGGTCCCAACCTTTCTGGACCCTACAGATGTTTAGGACGTAGCCAGGAGCTGTTGGCTGTGGCTGGTGACTGCCCTTGGGGAGGAGTTTTATGCTTTTGAAATCAGAAGTCCTGACTGCAATTCATGGAGCTCAAGRTTATCACCCTGCACACACGCACACACACTCCCTCTTATCATCCAAAACCAACAGAATGGAAAAAATGATAATAGTGTTAATCCAAGTAACAGCGTGTATAAAGAGTGTAGCTAGAAATACATCAAGTTGGCGGCGTAGGTACAAGTAAACTTGGTTAGCATCTGAACAAAACAAGGGAAAAGCCAATGTGGGATTCAGTTCAGAAAGCACCACAGAAGCAGCATGTGATACTTGGCAGCGTGGCTTTAYGGAAAGTAGGTCTTGTCAAAAACATCTCGTTTGAGGTTACAGATTTTTGCTGATAAAGGCAAATATGTAGATTTTGCAACACATTCCAGATAAAATTGCAGTCGTGATATACAGACTGAGAGTTCAAGAGCTAGAAGAGTGAAAGACTGCAAAAAGAAGTTCTCAGTAGAAAATCGTCCAAACGGTATCTTGGACCCAGGCGAGCTCACATCATCTTTCTGACAATCTCAGGATGTTACCGTAAGAAGTGTCACAAAAAGAAGGGGCTGTCAAAGGACTAGCGTGTCTGCATCCAGATAGTCCCATACGTTGCCATAGGGACAGGTCTCCAAGGGAGACAGGTAATGCACTTTTCTGGAACAAAACTAAAGCAGGGGAAGGCGAGTGGGAGGCTGGGGCTGAGCGTTTTGTAGCCACCCAACCCTCCCCTGCTCCRCACTTAGCACCCGTAATCTGTGAAGGAGTACACTATTACTAAAATTGCTTACGCCTTTTCTAGCAACCTGATTTAGCCCAGCAGGCAATATTTCTTTCAAAAACTCCCCTTTTAGCGCTAGCTCAAAAGACTTGTAAGTATGAGATAATGTTTGAAAGGTGAAGGGGAATTTCTCACTTGAARTCGTTTCCATTTTCTGAAGACTTCCTGCCCTTCATCCTCACCAAAATGTTTTTCATTTGTTGCTTTAAACACTCAAGGGGGAAGGTGTTTGAACACCGGCAGAGAGTTGGCCAAAAAATTAAGGCTGGTGTTCAAACGTAGTCACTGATTCCTGCCGCCTTCGTTTGAGACGTCTGTCATTTTAAGCAATGCCGGTCACCCCCAGTTTCTGATTTTCAGTGCAAAAAGGTCAGTGTCTGCAGAACTGGCCTGGAGCTCAGTCGGACTGGCTGGGGTCTCTTCAGCCAGGTCAGAGCCTGATTTTGCTCAAAGACAAAATTTTTGATGCATGGGTTTGCCCCTGGGCTCTCCCAACCTTCACAGAGCTTTTGCGACCTTGAGGATGTTCTTTGTCTCCCTTTAGCAACTTGTTCTTATCCCCCTTTGCAGCTTTTTGAGGACTTTTATCAAATGAAAAGAAMATATCCAAAAGTGTGTATTTATTAATTTCAAGTTCTCATATATATGTGTCCATGAMATTTCTAATAGCATAATAGTCTCTAAATTACCTCTCCCAACTCTATGATGATTACTAGTTTCAGTCTTTATCAGCATGATAGGTTTTGCTCTATTTTACTTTATGCTGAGTGTATGAAGACTTAATGGCTAAGGGCTATGCAAGCCAGCTCCGGAGAAAAACCCCTGCCCCGTGGGCAGGCAGGCATCCAGAAACCCAGAGGCTGTGTTTAAAGCGGGATCTATTTAAATCACAGTCAGCTGTGAGCCCTGAGCCTTGCTGGGGCTGCAGAGCCGGGGGTTGAGACACACTTTTAAAGAAATCCACTGTCACAGAGGAGAAAGAAGCACCTTTGCACCTTGTCAGAYGGCCTCAGTGCTTTTTTGGGTCTCACCTCTGTGTTTCGCTGCGTCTGTGAAAGCTGCCACCACCAGCTGGACGTGGGCAGGTAAGAGCAGTTAGTGACAGCCCCTGCCTTCATCTCTCCCCTCGTTTAGTYCTTCTAAGGGTTAAGCTTTACTTTTGGGAGCCGTCTTTTTGGACATTTCTCTTGCACTGTACTATTAACAGTACTTACTAGTATTTGGCAGTCTCCATCACTTCAGTTTCCACATTCTCCCCAGCCAGCTATGACTCCTCGTATTGGATAAACATGTCTGGTTTTGTTAAATATTCAGTTTCAATGAATATGACTCTGGAAAGAGCAAATCAGTTACCAGGATGAAGTAAATCCATGAGTGGGGCAGTTAACCGAGCCAGGAAAAATGTTCATCGGGAAGTCATCCGAGCAGGGCTGTGCCCGTGGGGCATTGGCAGCGGGTTTATTAGCATTCCTCTAATCAAGCGTAGGAGGAGCTCGTGGAGAGGAGAGATCTATCCAGGCTGCTTTGCATTTGGTGGTGTTTATGCAGCAGATGGAAACGAATGGTTTGTCCCTGGGTTGGTTTGGTTTGCTCGCCCCAAGATTTAGGACAGGGAGGAGCTTCTGCTAAAGCGTCTTCCCAACGCAGCTCTGCTCTGTCGATTTTTTTCTAGATTTAGTAGAACTTCCTCCTGAATCCCAGCACAGCCGCAGGGTCAAAACCCCGGCCCTGAGACGGATGTGTGCGTGAAAAAAATCTGTGTGTGTTCAGGGTGCGGTGCTCCTGAAATGTGAGCGGTTTTGCAGTCGAGCGGGTTTCACCAATTGCTGGCAATTTCAGCTGCGATATTTTSGGAACTGTGCAAGCCTATACGGCTTTCAGAGCTGGCCTCGATGAGACTCCTCTGAGGCTGATGACAGGTAGGGGAAAAAAAAGAAAACTTTGATTTGACACCTCCTGTTAACATCAGAAAGCAGCAGTCCCTGAAAAAGTCATCTTCTGCCGGTTAAAAAATCAGGATCCCTTGTGGAAACTGAAAACAATACTTTGCTCATGAATGATCAGCAGTGTAGGAATCTCATCTGACCTTTACTTTAACATGGCATATCCAAAGCTTTTTATGCTTATCCAAACTTCGGCTCCAGACCGCGCTGTGAACCCGAGCTATTTGGGGCAAATCCTGGCAACCTCTCTTTCAGCTTGCTTTCATCAGGAGGATGAAGAGAGGATTACTAGCCATGGATGGGGTGTYCCGAGCCAGCAAATAGAACAGTACTCCCCGTCTTGGAGCTGATTTCTAAGTCATGGTGTGCTTGAGGATCTTTCTGTGCCCAGTCTCAGAGACCAGTTCTCCAGGAGACAGATGGCCTGCGGGCTGCTTTGGTCTCCAGAAATACAGAGTCAGCCCCAGCGCTTAAAATAATAGTTCTTAAAATAGTTCCCTCTTTTTTTTTTTTCCTTTCTTTTTTTTTTTTTTTCTTAAACAATTTTCCTCTATATTTGCCCAGCAACTACTGAAGCATTTTCATTCATTTTATTTTCATAACTGGGAAACTGAGATCAAGGTGGCCACAAGCCCCAGTCAGGGATTGGAGCCGCTGGCTGAAATTAGGAGCAGGTTTAGCGATGTTGCTGCCATTGGAAGTTTGCCCTGGTTGAAGCGAGGTGCCTGCAGACAGACACCGACCCTCAGGTGTCTCAGCCCTGTCTCAGCTCCAGGTCCCCTCTCAGAGCTGGCCGTCTGGATGTCAGCTTTGTCCCGCTTTCCTGCCGGTTGCTGCTGGGAATTTGGATGCATTTTAAATCGGATTAGACTCTGCTAGTTCTGCATGAAAAGTCTAAAGAGGCTGCAGTGCCAGGTCAGGGGCTCATTTATGGAGTTTTTGTTGAGCATCAGCGCGCTCGTTCTTTATTCTTTCTGCGGTAAAATCACCTTCATTGCTTTGCTGCATAATTTACAAGAGAAACTCCTTAGGGTGTCRCCTCATCAATGTACTTCCACAAGGTCAACAGAAAACTTGTCTTCAACCCCTTAGCTGAGGCACACCAGTGTCACCAGGCAGTGCAGCAGGTCTGGCATCTGGGCTGGGACATGCAGGATGAGCTCCTCAGATGTACCGTGGCCTCCAAAAAAGGGTGGCACACTGGGCAGGTGACACAAACACAGTCTTATGGGTTTGCTATTTGTGTAAAAATAGAAAAATTACATAGGAACAATAGACATTTACAATAGGAAAAAAAATGGTACAAATATGTTTAGCTTTGGATAATGCTCTTGCAGCGGTGACAGACTAAGGGCAGAGATGAGGGAAGGTTTGGGGGGAGGTGGGAGTCTTTACTGAGGCCAGCTAAGAAAGCTGGAAAAAGAAACAGGCACATAAGTGCTTCTGCAGATCTGAAAMCCCTTAATATTTAAGTTTTCCTCCTCTTTTTTTCTTCTTTAAGGTTATATACCCAGAAATCCCACTCAAAGGAACTCTTTTTGCCCACACGCAGAAGATCACAGAAGATGCTGGTCCAAGTCAGAAACACTGACCTGACAGAAGATGTTCCTTGGAAATTGAACTTTATTTTCCCTGATCCGAGTAGCAGGACTTTGATGCAAGTTTTCCCCYATAGGTGTTCTTGAAGTGTTGGGCTTCCTGTGGGATCCTCATTGGATCTATTTATTTCAAACCAGAAACGGTCGGAGCTTTTTGCTTTGCTTGTAGACGTGCTCCTCAAAGCTTGATCTCAGTCTCAGCTTCTTAGAGCAGTGACGGGTGTGGGTGGGGACCATGGGACACTGCAGACCAAGTCACCTAATGGCTGGCCGCTGCCAACCTCCCTCTGCCATCAGCCTGCTGCTGCCGCTGCATTTCTGCTTTTCTGCAGCAGGGCGACAACACATCAGGAAACTAACTCCTCAAAAGCAGAAAAAAAATCCGGAGCTTAATTTCTTGAAGCAGTTCAAGGGTGACTAAAGCAGGGCTGGGACAAGACAGAGAGAGAAGGACCACCCACAAAAGCCATACCTCCATAGGCTTTCCTACACTATTTTATTTGCACTATGAACACAGATGCCCATACGAAGGAATTGCCATGTGTTTTGTGTAACAAAGCTCATCGTGATCTGGGAAGGCCCATTGAAGCGTGGTTTTGGTGGAGGTTTGGCTGTGGTGGGTCATGATGCATCTTATCCTGGAATATTGGCTGCAAGTCGTGTCAAAGGCCCGCTGTTGCCCACCGGATTGCATTATCTTCAAGTGAAATGGGAGCAGTCCTGCTTCTCACACCTACAGAAGGAGAGGGTACATCAAAAAACCTCCAGAAGTGCTAACTGCATGTTTGAATTGCTAATCCTCAACACCGGGCTGTGATAAAAACCAGGAGAAAYAGGGCTGGGAAGGAGGGGGGTGGTACAGAAGCTGCAGCCCTTACAGATCATCATCAGGGCTTCAAGAGAGGACAAAATGAAAACAGCTTTCAGCCACGCTGGCTCTGGTGAATTGAGGTAGTTCTCAGGAAGAGCTATTTGCTTTGTAGTATTTTGTTACCGTAAAATGTAGTTCAAATACGCTTATTTGAACTAGAATTGCATATCTCAGTGGAATCAAAAATGCTTCAGTTAGCTGAAGGTAACCACCTTGATTAGTAGAGACTCAAGGGAGCGTGCTGTGTGATACCACTCAGCTTTCTAATTGCTTTTAAAAATAGCAGTATACACAAAGCAATGTGTTAACCCCTGAAAAGTCAAATGAGCTCATTGATGGCAAGGGAACAGCACACACACAAAAAGAGCCACAGAGGGACATTCATGGCAGCAATAACCAGTTCTCACTTACCCATCACCGTGACGGGGCTGGCAGGCAGCAGGAGCTGGGCTAGCCATTCATTTGCTGCTCAGCACCCGTGAAACGCTTTTTGYTGGACCGGTTCCCTAGCAATACCTCCAATTCCGCAGCCAAGCTGTTCTCTCAAGATAGCTGGAGCATATCATTTTATATATGCGATGATACAGTATAGCTCTGTTACGCTGGTAAAGCTAGCCCATCAATGAAAGCAGTCTACAAAACTATACCCCAGGCAGGAAAAGTAATCCCTGCCGTAGTGTGTGTCCCTCTCAGCATCTCATGCCCTGAATAGTAGGGATGCAACATCTTGTTTCTGAAAGCTGGGGATCTTCTGAATTAAAACAATTTTGAATTAAAAAATAATAATAAGCAGCAGCGGAAGGAAAATCTGCATATTGTCAAACTCTCTCGATCTACAGTAATTACCTCACTACAAGGAAGGGGATGAGCTGATCTATGGTGTGAAGGTATCAGTGGAAAGGCTCCTGTGCACTCTGAATCCAGTGATCAGATTGAGATAAAGCTTCAGACTTTCAGCTTATCGTAATGCCTGAATTAGTTTGAGAATGAGCCTATTTTTGCATAGCTTATCATTAGAGCATCTGCAAAATTTCTTGAAGGGCTGAAGAACAGTCAGGCCATTTCACGGCGCGGCTATCACACCTGTGTGGGCATCCTTCTTCCCGGCAGCACTCTTCAACATAACCACGCTAAATCCAAGTATGACCAGTATTTATATAATGTTTGAGTTGACATGGTTCTTCCAACTGAAATGCAGCCAGGAGGCTGCAAATTTGGTCGCCATCACATGCATGATACTTCTGAGACATTGCTATCCCTAAGACGCACGTTAGGCTGCTGCCACTTGAATTGGGCTAGCACCTCCGTGCTGCCGTTTACTCGCAGTAGTAACCTCGATGGCCCAACGGCATTTTGACCCRTAGCCCAGATTTTACTTTACTTTCCTTTTCCGGGGTTTATTATCTGCGTTTCTCGGCAGGAGAGCCTCACCCACAGAATCTCCAGAGTGAGARAACGGCAAAAAATTATTGTCTCTAWTMTCTTGCTGCAGTGCATGAAAACAAATACTGATCACAGGCATGAAACAAGTCCTCTTGGYTTGGTATTTAAACTAGAAGTAATGCACAAATATTTTAAATTTTARTATTTTTCTTGAATTATCGAAGTACAAAAACTTCTTTGCAAGCAGCAACCAGATAAACTTCTTATACAGACAGAGATTATTAGTGTCTCTCATATATGTGTATTTGTCTTATTTGATTTATTCACTGTCTCGTTTGGAAACCTCATTTTTTGCACATCCAAAATAATGACAGCAATGACAATGTTTGACAGGAATTTTGAAAATTAAGAATCAAAGCCACTACAATTTCATCTGCACTCCCATTCGGTTAATATTTAAGTGTCCTTAAATCGCACTTAATTTGCGCACTCACAATTTGTTCCTTTGATGGAGCAAGATATCAAACAGAGAACTGACTGATTAGGATAATCAGTGATCACTTCTTTTTGGTTCATTAAATTACTTCACAGCTGTCTGATGTTCTCCAAACAGGAGAAGCATTAAAGGAGCTTTCATGCTCAAGTCAAGTAAAAAGAAATCAGTCCTTCTGGAGGAACATATATAAATGCAAGGAATRTATGTACAAATATAGATACCCACTGATACCACCCAACAGGCTGAAGAACTGGAGTATATGTGTTACCTTTTCATACTGATGAAAATTAAATTGAGGAAATAAATTCTGATGATATCAAAATCAGACAGACTTTTTACAAGAGGTCACATGTTTGGTCCTGGAAATGTAATATTATTTTTTAGAAACAAGGTTATMCAACAGCTAAAGCACCTTTCATCTGAGGATTTGGTGCTTCAGCCAAGCACCTCACTTCCAGCTCAGGTCTTCTCAAACACCCTCTCTTCCCTCTTTCTCTGTTTTCCCTAGAATTATGGAGGACATCATTAGCAGCCGCCTTGTTCCGGAGCGATGCATCTTTTCCCTCTCCTCAGCTCCTCTCTTGTTCCTCCTGGTCACTTTGGTCTCTTCAGAATCACTAAAACATTTTGTCCCCTTTTCTTTTTCCTCTATATACTAAAATAATGGCACCATAATTTATTCATGCTCCTGTCACCCTGACTCATCCTCAAATTCCATCTGAAATGTCCTTTTTTCTCAGGAATTCCTTCTTTCTTCCAGTTGGCAACAGTGCTTGGTCACTTCTCAAGTGTTCCCCAGCTGCTGCGGTGCTTGGCCTGGCATCTGGCTCCCATGCAGGGTATCAGGCTTCCCATGCTTTGCTTTTACAATAATAGGAAACTTAACACCCATTCTGGAGACTGTTAATGGGAAAAGATCTTTTGAGGTTTCCTCAAAGAAAATGCCAGAGAATGTTTTACTGGCAAACAGCTGTTAGTAACCAGAGTCTTCACCTCATTCCAATTTAACTATTAAATTTACCTTTTTAACTCACATCTCTTGACTTCTGATTACAAAATAAAAACATTGTTTTTTATATAATGCTTTAAAAATATTTTTTTCCTCTGTATGGCAGGTGTCAGTCCCTGTCAGTCCCTGGCATTTGCTCAGCCACRTCTGTAGCTGCCGGCCAGGTGAGACAGAGACACCCCTGAGGTCTGGGAATGCTCCYTGGGGTGGGAGGGCTCAAGGTGACAAAACTGGGGACGGGCTCAGGAACCTTCAGGCTGCTATTAGACACCTCAAAGCTCTTGGGGAAATCCTTTCACATGCATTGACTTGCGTATAACATCACTGTACGCGTCTTTGGATTATGTTACTTGACAAAAATCCGGCTTGAAATCTGTTAACTATGGCATCTACCCAAATTTAAGATGCTGAATAAACTCGCCCATCAATTTATGCCTATCTGGGGTGAGATCTTTTCAGTCACCAAATTTCTTTTCTGTGGAGTTTGAATTTTATGAGCAGGAACAATGTGATGAAATCAACTTCACAATAAAATTATAGTCATTAAACTTCTGCTTACCGCCGGCACCCCCCGCGCCCACCACCAGATGGTACCCGGGATTCACAAATAAATGTCTGCCCAGGGCCTCGGGCTCTCCGCTAGTTCTTTAACCAGCAAACACAGCAGACCTCAAAAGACAGCTTGAAGTGAACCTTGTTCTTCAGCTCCCCTGCCAGACCCGACCAGGGAAACTGCCCCGATATTTAGCGCCTTGCGTGCTCCATCCCCCGGGTCAGACTGGCTCGTAGGTCCCCCCTTCTTTAGGTGTGACATTGTTTTACTCTCCTCAAGTGATGCTTCCTGCTAAATATGTCATGTACTGGCCGTTTCTACTGCATCCTGCAAAAGCAATCATCTGCTGAACACACACCTCAGCCTTCGATGACGGTAGCCATCGCGAGCCTGAGCCGAGCCGGGCTCAGCCGAGCCGGGCTCAGCCAAGCCTTGATGTGCTTGGCCCTGCACAAATGTAGAGGACGGGGCTGAGTCTCCAGTATGAACCCGGGCTGAACTCAGGAGTTAGTTCCCCACATGAGTTGCATTTCTACAGAAAAAAATCCTAAAATACATTTGTAGGCTTTTTTAGGAGGATGATAATAATGCGCTACATCACAAATCGACCAATTTCTTCCTGTCCTTGGGTGACCTTGCAAGCACTCTCACAAAAGTTAAATCAGAAGAAGACCTGCTTCCCAAACCAGGTGTCTGCAGGCTGGTTTTTATTACATGTCCCTTGCCAGATCTCCCTGTGTGCAAACGCCAGATCCGCCAGACRTGCATTCCCACTTCGGCTCCCTGCCCCCAGGTCAGAAAGGACGGCATCGCTCTGGGGACGCGGCCGGGGAGGGCTGGAGCAGAGCTGCCAACGTACACCAGCCTTTCCCCGTGGGGTGAGTACTGGCTTGTGAGCTTTGTCCGGCTCCTTTTCAGAATTTCTGCTTTCTGCAGAGCCCCCAGGCTGGTCTCTGGACCAGTTACGCTCTAGTTTCTCACTTACACGGGATGACTTCTTCTTTATGCCAGTGCAGTACAGTGGAATCAGGCAAATACACTGTTGAACGGCCACAAAAAAGATCAATAGGTAAGACAGGTGTAATGGTCCCCAAAGTAAGAACTCTTACACTGCACTGATTGTAATATCCTACCTAAAAAAATATTAAAAATCTCCTTCTGTTTAGCTATTTTATCCACAGCTATTTCCAACTCCTGCAACTATTCTATGTGATATTGGCATCGTTAAGAGTTTACTTGTTACGAAGGCTCTGAAGTTCATGGTCATGTCTTTCAGCTACAGGGGCAACCATAAAAAAATAGTTCCAGGTCTATCCTGTAAACATGACCACAGTGACCCAGAGCAGAGGGAAGGCTGATGGGATGAGGCGCTAAACTGAACATCAGTCYTTTACACCCAGATACATAAATAGCCTATTTTTAAAAGATAGCTAAATCTTTCCCCACAGATTTATAAACATTCTTCCATCTCTGGAAACACTGTGTTGTAACGTAGCATACCATGGCCACTAGTGGAGTGGAGCATTTTAAAACAAACAAACAGCAAAGAAATGACGATGGGCATGAAAACATGAAAGCAAATTTTCTGGAAGATTTGTTGTTGCTGCCCTTTTAAAATGAAACAGTCTGTAGATTTGTCAGAAGGTTCAAAATATTGACAGTCTAACCTCCCGGCTTTTGTTTCTAAGCTCTTCCACCTCCAACTGCAATGCAATTTTTTGGTATTAASTGTAGTTTCTCTCTAACAAAATCCCATCTGGTTAATTCTGTTATAATAAGAAAGAAACTCAAATTTAATGAAAGTTAGCAATAATTAGAGAGTGCCATAACCTACTCATCACAAACACTGACTTAGAATAAATATGATGAAGGGCTTTTTCCCTCCAGGTTCCTGGTTTTAATATCTAAATTGGATCTGAAAGTCAGTAAAATGAGAATACTCTTGATAGATAAATACAGCCGAGGCTCTGGTAAA
This sequence comes from Oceanodroma leucorhoa, assembly GCA_030449065.1. Taxonomy (NCBI): domain Eukaryota; kingdom Metazoa; phylum Chordata; class Aves; order Procellariiformes; genus Oceanodroma; species Oceanodroma leucorhoa. The sequence continues at coordinate 9,735,773 of JASVER010000017.1, forward strand.
CAAGAGCCACCCCCTAATCCATGTAAAACTCTCATCAATGTTAATTAACTCAAAATGAAAGAGTAGGCCGTAAAACTTTATCAGAAATGTAATACAGCATCCTCACTGATCTCTCGGTGAAGACTGATGCCAAAGCAAAGTTAGCTCCTTGACTCATTTGCCATTTACCAGCCGCGGCATTTCTTTGCTGTAATGAGGGGGGTGGGTCTCCTGCAGCCCTGCGCTCCACCGCAGGCATCAAGCGTGGGTTACTGTGATGGCAGGCAAACACAGTACAGATGTTGGATTCAGGAGGACCCAACATCTGTATGGCTATCTGTAACTTGCTGTGCACCACCCGATCCTTCCTTTGCAGAGGTTAGCATTTCTTTCAGACTTTTAAGGTGTGAGTTACCAGTTATAGTAATTGTCTTTTCCTACCCAAACCAAATTTTCCGATTTTAATGTCAAGTGTTAAGCAAAAACAGAAATACAGAAATACATGGAGGAGTGTTAGGCTCCTCCACTACAAAGCGTGCTTTTCCGACTTCTGATSTAACTCATCCTGACGTCGCCTTTTCCACTGGAAAATCAGTACTTTTTCCTTTACACCAGCTGTCATCACAAACACCYGCGGCCACTGGATTCCTCCACACATGCACTCACCTTTCGAATGGTCTCCTTGACACGTAAGTTTTCTCTGGCGAGGCTTAGTTTCCTTATGGTCAGCCAGGGATACTTTCTGTCTTCTTCTGGCTTGAAACTGCTTGCTCAGAAAATCTGCTCGCTCAGGCTCGGATGAGTTCCCTGGTTTCTGCCTCTGGAGTTAGTGCTGGATATGGAYGACAGGGCTCCTAGCATTTCATCTCCTGCAGCCTGAGCTTGTTTCAGAATCTCTCTTCTGCAGTTCCCTGTATCTCTCTGATGCCAAAATGCATCACCCATAGCCTGCACTCTTCTTCCAGGCCGTTGGTGCTCCCCGGCCGATCTGAAATCCTCACGCCCTAGGGCAAGTCATGGTCTAGGTCTCACTACTCCAACTGTTTTCCTTTACCTTCTAATGCATAAATCACCTGCCTATTAATCKGGTGGTCGCTATATGAAATAGAAATTATTCATAATGTTGAAGGAAAACACAATTTAATAAGGTAGGAAGGCCAGTATAACTCTAGTAGTTGCAAAGCTACAGTAGAAATCTATCGTATTTATCATTTTGATAAGGATATTTGATGAAATAGGCTTCTGGACTCAAGMCTCAAGTATTTTACCCCCTATAAGCTCTAATGCAGGAGTGAGTTGCCAGTGCTGCCATGGGCACCAAGGGGGTGGTACGAGTGACACTGCTGAAGCGCTTTCTGAAATTAAGGGTTCATTATCCTTGCTCTTTCAGCATCTTTTAGAAGGTATTTTCACCACTGAAGCCAAGTAAAAACAAGACAACCCAAAAAAACAGGAAAGCACTTGSCTCTCACCTGTGGTCTACAAGAAGTTACTCGGGGCTGGAGAGCTTCGTGTCCCACAGCAAGTGAATTTTAGATGGTTTAGCCCTTACCTTGGAGCCTCTACCAGCAGACACGCAGTGAGAGGTCAGTCCTTTGATCTGTATTACATCTTCCAGGGCAAAAGTCACTCTGGATATACAGTCTTATGATTTCCCAAATATTCGTAGAAGACCAGTCTACGACTCCCTTCTTAGTGCTTCCAAATGTACCATGGTTGGAAATGGCAGCTTAGGGCTGATCTCTCCCTGACAAGGTAACATGGAATAAATAATTTATGCCAATCTGTTATTAACAAATCTTTTCTTCCTACAGGTTATTTACATTCCATGAATTTCATCTACTGAAGACGACTTTCTGGTGGATCTTCCTATGGATAAATCCAACTCTCCAGATAATTCCAGCTCGTGGAACAGTTCTACTGTATTTTAGCAGGTAAGGAAGTGAATTTGAGTGGAAAGAAATTAATTCAATTCCAATTCAAGCTTTTTTTGAAATACAAATTTTAATTTTGTAGTGAGTTTTCCTACATCATCAGGAATTAACTCTTAAATAAGAAACTGTTCCAAAGTGCACATTTTTATTTCATCTTTTAAGCGTTCATGGAGAACCAGAGAAATCTGTTTTATTTATTATAGCAATCATAGTATACAAATGTATAGTTCATTTGCTGTAGCATCCCTATGAAGGAAAGGTGCTGAACAGGAAATTACCCTCAGGCCCCAAATTATATCTTGCTGGAACCTGAACTGCATTTTTTTGAAAGCTCCTAAAATGCGTGGGAGACAGTAATGATCTGTACTGAGATAATACAAATAATTTTCTTAGTCTKCACAGACTGAAATTAATTGGTCTTGAGCACGGCTTTAAATGTGTGACATTAAAGAAGCACATAGTTCCCCTACAGGAATAAGCTACCCTACATTTTAATGTTGCGTCATTGTCTAGTTTTGTATTCCTGGCCATGTGATATTGACTCTGGAACAGGAGGCAAGATGTTTTAATTACTCATAAATAATTATGTAAATGTACATAGCAATGCTTGTTGAAATTAATCATCCATTAGCACTCTGGAAAAAAAAAGAAATGGAAATCAGATGAGATATTGCTGCTGAGAGCTGAGTTGAAATTCTGTTTCATTTCACAATCAGCGTTCATGAATATCGATTTACCCYGCTGAACAAATCTGCCTGAGGGAGGAGACACTTCCCAGAGAGGGCAAGTAATATCTGTAATAATTAAAGGCCCACCAAGAGTTCGCAAAGCAACTTATAGAAGAGGATAAACTGCTTTTATTCACATTTGTGAATAAGGAGAGAGTAATGCAAAAGAGACACTTAAGGTTACTAAAAAGGTATTGGACATTAAAAACCCAAAAGAGTAGAGGGTATCTGCTGACCCCGCACCGTACCTCCACCACGGATCGCTGCCACGTAACTTGCAGGGTGAGCTCRCAGGGCTTCACTCCAGCGGCCACCTATGGGCACGCATTGAAAAGAAAACATCTATTCCCGGTGTCTTGCAAAACGGTGTGAAATTAATTCACAATTCTGATTTTGGCTTCTTTAACCAGCTGATGGCCTTAAGCTGGCCCTTGAGCYGTCCCACGGTGCCACAAACCCTTCCTCCCCGGGGTCCCGTCCCCGCTGATACCCACCCTGCCGTGGCAGCTGCCTGGGGGCTCCGAGGGAAGAGCTACGGCATTTCGGGGCTGAGGAGCTGGAGGACACTGTGAAGACCACAAAAGCAATGCAAAAACGGCTTGACGGCCTTTTCTGACCTTTTGCCCTCTACTTGATTGCCTGTTTCTTTAAAGCGAATTTACTTACGTGTTTTGTTTTTTTATTATTTAGTTTTTTCTCCTGCTATCCCCATGAGGCATTCTTTCCTATGAGTCATGCACACCATAAAGAAATTACTGTTTGGCTCAAAGTTCTGCTCCCATGCCTGGAATCAACATTTTTTTCAGTGAGAGATAGGAAATGAGCTGAATTTGTGGGTGATTCATTATTTACTATTTTGACCTGAGATGTGTTTTTACCACTAGCTTTAAAAGAAAAGAAAATCATACAATAAAATCCCTAAAACCCAAGRCCAAAGCTACATGCGACTCAAGACACTAAACATGTTCTTTAAYGGTTTCTTTACATCATATACGGTAACAATGCCTTATAACTTTTGACTTGATTTTACATTTTATCAGGATTATTAATGCGATTAATTTTATTCCAGAGTGTTAGATATTTTAAATACCATTCAAGAGTATATTTTCTCATATGGCTCAGAAACATGGTATTGTTTATGCATTTATATTCTTTATGTGTGTATRGTACAACATAATAAGGCACTTTTTAAACACCGATATAGCCTGGATGTAAAAATTACACAGATATATATATATATAAACAGAGCAGTCCTGGCCACTAAAGCCCATCTAAGCTCAGAAACCCAAATCTGGAATAAAAGAGAATTCCAGATGATAAAAAAGCAAATTAGACCCAAAYCTGGCAACCAAAATCCGATGCAAGCCCCAGGAGCCACTTCCATCRGGGACAGCTGGAAGGGCCCCAGCAAAAAGGTTAATAATTGGAGGAACACACAGGGGCCTTCTTGTTAGCAGGATTTTTAAGGGCATTGTATTAACTCCCGGTGGATTACAACCGTTTCCAGTTGCCAGACAATTCCAGCAGTGGTATTTGCCTGAGCTCCAGCCCAACGGGCAGACCCCGAAGGCAGTCCAGCCCAAGCCACCAAAATCCTCCTGGAAGCCAAGAAGGTGAAACCTAACCACTGCTGCCTGTAGTAGGGATATTTGCAATGTACCTGGAAAGGTCGSTCCTGGGATCAAAGGCAATCACAGGCTGCCCAGATTTCTCGAACCATCCAACTGCTGAAGGTTTTCTAAACACCAAGGGTTGCCCATTTTTCCTCAACGCTGTCAGGTGGGGTATTGAAACATTCTCTCTTCCTACAGGCTTGCCTCTYGGTATGTCAAAACATTTGTGGCTTTGAGGGGTTGACCCTCCTCCACCTCCACCACAAACAGCACTGCTGTGCTTCTCTGAACACGTTGGGGTCTTGCCCCATGCACGACTGTGGATGGGTCACGGCTCTGCTCGGCTTAGGACCCCACCATGGATCCGTARATCAACAGCGACTATGTAAACGCCATGAATCAGCTCTTCACTGAAAGGAGTGAAAATAAAATCCGGACGAAGCTCTGAAAGCCTTGCTTGAACCCTTTGCAAGTCACTTTCTAWAATTAGGTTTAGACATTTAGGTCATTATAAAGCAGATGCTGCCACCAAATTTGTTTGGATGTAACTCACTGCGGCACTTTTGCCAGTAGAAACAAATTAGAAAATGCTGGCTAGCTCATCAAATCCTACTGATTTATTCATTTTGAACTAAAGCAGTTGCAGAAAGTTCTTAAGTAGTGCATCTCCATCCTTGGCAGATATTTATGAAAAAGGCGATGATTTTAATTTTTACTGCAGGAAATGGAACACATCTGGCATCAAGAAGTCTGTTTTATGGTGGCCATCACTTCAGGTGGGAGGGGAGGAGGARGAAGAGGAGATGAGGAAATGAATTTCCCAGAAAAGGCCACGATATATTTAAAAAAATATATAAACTAAAATATTGTTCAGAATGATTTCTCTTGGTTCAAGTGAACATTATCCATCCGGTTCTTCCAGGATAGCTTCTGGATTTGAAGACAGGTTTTTAAAGTGCAGCTAGCTGTTCCGATTTGACTAATATTCTTGCAACCATGTACTGATAAGATTGCGTGGCAATGAGATTGCCTTTCTATGCTCCATGCAAGCAGATGGAGGAAAGTAGGAACTATCAATGACCTCTCCTCCCAAAAAAGCCACCCAATATACAGACAACGTTGCCAACTTGCAGTTTTTTCACAAGTCCCATGATTTTTAGTTGGGARGAAGAATGGGTTTAAAAGCCCCACGTCCTGGAAGCAGCTAAATCGGCATGTATCACCCTAAAATATCTTGAACTGCAGAAAGCCAGAGTTAAAAAAGCAGAGCCCCTAAAAACAACAACAACTATTTAATCCATCCTATGATTTTTGGAGTCTGATTAACGAGTCTGAATGGCGGCGTGTACAACCAGCACACAAACAGCATCTAACATTTTCCTATTTCTGCTTGGCTGCGACTACTTTAAACAATTACTTCAGAAGGGTTTCATGTCCAACTGGGCATATGCTGTGTTGCTTGTGGCGAGGAGAGCAGGGGCCTGTTGACYGTCATTGGACACATCAGGGACGATCTCTTACTTACCAGACACGTTGAGGCTGTTCTAGCTGCAGAGGTGTCCTGAGGCTTCCCTCCCACTCTTCACCAGGAGTAGAGATGAGGAGATCTCTGCTCCCYATTCAAAGGGACTGTCCTCAGCTCAATCCGCTCGAGCCGATAGGGTTCTTAAAATTAAAAGCAAGCCCATTTTTAGTCTTTTTCATCTTGAATGAGTGATTTCGGGAAGATGTAGCAACAACCATGACACTACTCAAAACCCAACGTAGGACTGCAGCGGCTGAAGGTCTCGCAAGCTCCTGCACAGGAAACGAGATCTCAATGGCATTTCTGTCTCATTTCTGAAGGAGCCCAGCCCCGTTCCTCTTCCTTTTCACAACRCGAACAATGTCTAGAACGGTATATATATTGCGAATGCAAGCTGGGGTTTTGTTCATTGTTAATGCAGTGAAAAATACAGACTTTTCACACAGTTTTCTTTGTAAAGCCAACAGTTGGCTACAAGCAAAGGCTCTGTAAGCACAGGATGCCCATTACAGAGAAGAACGCTACTGGACTGGCAAAGTCAGGTCCACAAAAACAATGAAAYGACATGATTAAAACTTCCTATGCAATCTTAATCCAGGGCCCTTTTGTGTAAGCGTYATAATAAAGCCTTATAATAAATAATTGAAAAACCATTTTTGTCATCGCATCCCTGTTGCAGAGTGGAAAAGCGTTCAAAATGAGGTGTCTGCATGTTCTGTCTTCTCCTTGTTGCCTACTGCATCTTGCAAAATGCTGTTTAAACACCTTTTTGAAATCATGATACTTAATGTCACCATCAGGTTTAGGATGGTTCTCATCTCAATCTTGCCTGGTGAACATCACAGATGTTTATTAATAAGGTACTTTCATACCAGTTGGAGGTGTGAAGATTCAACTCCTCTAAATTCCTTCCTTGGGGAACAAGGACAGAGGTAAATGACCATCAGATGTGTCCACCTTCTCTGCTCAGCTGCTGCCTCCCACTTGGGGTTCTTTCAGAGGATTTAGAGGTATGTAGCATTTCGTTTATTTGACATGCAACTTTAGCTGACCCCAGTTACAGTTATTGACAGCTCTGGAGCTCTGAGTCAGACGCCTCCAGAAAATAAACCATGACTAACTGGTGACGATGTGGGGAATTGATTAAGGCACCAGGTGTTAGAGGCAACCCAGCCTCTTTTCCTAAACAAGCCCGATTCATGCCCAGAACAGGTCCGTCCTCCGCAGGGAAACAGGCAGGTGTCTCACAGGAAAGAGAAAAAGTAGTGTCATGGAACTGCTGTTCATTGGGCTGATTTATGTGAGGCTGCTCTAAGGCTGAACAAGTACCCTTTTGGGGTATTCTTACCTCATTTTCACATTTTCATGTGCCTTTGTGTGTAACTTCCCTTGTGTCTAGTTGCGATAATCACACGAGGAGATGCTATCCAGAGGGACTGGGTCGTCTTTAGCACGTGTGCCGTTACCCACTGTCAGAGGTACGAGAGTGCCCATTCTGGGTTGAAAAGAGTAAATATGGGAAAGACTTGTTAAAAGCACAGCTATTATATAGGATTTCATGCTGAGGAGACAGAACAGATTTGTGGTTGGAAATGAGACCTGCAGTGAAATTTAGCAGTATGGTTTGAGAAAAGAGAAAGAGGATCTGGGGCTTTTCCAGCGACACTGTATTTTAAAAGGTCATAGTGAAAAACCCATTTGCTGGATACCCATCTGGGTTTCCACCACGACTCACTGGATGAGCTAGTCCACATAATGTAATTAATTTGTGCCTTGGAATTCAYGTCTGCTCAGGAGACTGAATTTCAGAACCTTTCAGTGCATTTCTTACTTGTTTTTCTTAGGCTGAGATTTTTCCAGCATGGTTGCATCTTTCAGGTGTGGCACATTATTTGTGTTAGACCTGAGCTGGGATTCAATAAAAACCAGCCAAGCCAGAGACACAGTGCACCTCAAAGAGAAGAGGTGCTATGAAGCATTAATGCTTATTTACCCTGGAAAGAAGCAATTCAAACAACATGTTTTCTTCCAGAGTTAAGATGAACTTGCTGTTTAACTCCTTGTTACCAAAGGCTGCTGAATTCCCAGGCAATAGCAYGGCTGAGACAAATCACCATTTCCTCTTCAGAAAATGGAAGTGGTGTACAATTGCTCTTTTTTCTTTGTTTTTTTTTTTTGTTTGTTTTGGTTTGGTTTTTTTTTTGGTGGGAAAAACAACTTCTGAGTTCCTTCACCACTTTCTGAGCTGAGCTACAAAGGGGCCAAGCCAACCATGACCTTTCACAACGTGGGGGAGGAGATACGATGGAGTTACAGCTCATTTCTAATTTGTAATGATCCYTTTGCAAAATAGTACCTGTGTTTCCAGGACCCACGAATGCACAGYTACTCGGAGAAGCAAATGATTAATCTTCCTCTTTCATTTCCTTCAGAAGCTGCGGCACAGTGGCAGTGTTCAGCTGACCCATATATATATGTGTGTATATATATATGTATGTATATATATATTCTTTGCAATCAGAGCATTTAGATCGTATTAAAATGCAGCAGCAAAAGGCAGCATATGGCAAATTCTGACTGAAAACATATGGGAAGTTGCATCAGAAACAGAGACTTTTCTCTCTTGCCTTCTGCAGATGTTTATTTGCTCCACTCACAACTATTTGGGGAAATAGCAGGGAAAATACATTTTGTCTTTTGCTGAGCACCATCTAAGCCCCGTGGATTGATAACTTCAGCGTTACTGTGATCTCTACCAYGTTCTGCCAGCTGAGAGACTTCTTGAATCATGTGTTTCCTATTAATAATTACTCCACAAAAGCTTAGTTATGTATTATTCACAGCTTTTTTTTGAAGTCGTTGGCACCACTTGCACTTAACTCTGAAAACCAGTCCGGAATCAGCTTTTACAGATCTCCGCCAGATTCGGGTGTCACTAAATGAAAAATATAACTATTACAGTAAAACAATTTTTTACTTTTTTCCTTCCTAGAGCTAATTGTTTTAATTATTTACCACTTCGTTTCCTACTAGTAACCAGCTGCTTCTTTTGCCCTGCCTGTAATTGTGTTTATTTGTTAATGCCAGAGACAGACAGAGAAGCTACCGCCGTAAGAGTGGAAACAATCTTAAATCATCTTCAGCCCTGGCTCGCATCTCGCTCAGTCCCATTCATCTAACGGAGGCTACGTGGGTCTGTAAATCAGACAGGGCCCTACATTCTCACACCAAYAAAAAAATCAAAGTGAATCAACTATGGACTTAGGAAAGAGTGTTAATGATTACAGAAGGCTAAACTGCCGGCATTACATGTAGTACAGCTTTCTTTTCATTTACATCCCAGGCTGCTACAATCCATTAGTGAGAATAGTAAAATCTTAAAACGTACTTTTCAGTTCATGAAGAAAATAAARGTCCAATTTAACAAGAGTGGTTTATGCAATTTAATTTTAAATTTTAATTCTTTCTGCCCACAAACAAGAAAAAAAAACACCAAGAAAAAACCACCGATCTGGCAAGAGCGGGATGCCCAGCATCACGGTGCCTGTGCCAGGTGCTGCTCCTTCCAGCGCAACAGAAAAAGACGGCTGCAGCCTGTGCCGCTGGATTTATAACTACAGAAAGCTTTTTATTTCATTTCAAGCATTCAAATTCTGGTTTGTAACAAAATGGGGACCTTGGATGGCAGGCTGGAAAGCCAAGCAGCCRCAGAAGCTCCCGGCGCAGCAGGGCTGAGCCCGGGCAGGGGGCTGTGGCAGGGGGGGCCGGTGGGTCCGGGGGGGGTACGTGGTGCAGAAACATAGCCTGAAATTACCTTTTCTARCCAGGCTGTTGATGCATTTGTCATTCCTTTTCCATCATTTTACTTGCATGGGATCAAAGACCCCATCTCACAGGGTTTGTTCTAATATTAGAACGCCTTAATAAAGATGTTATTTTTCACATGTACAAATTTCTGTGATTTTTTAAAAATTCACTTGCTTAAAAATTGTTTCTTTTCTTCCCTTCCTCRTCTTCCTCCAATACCACTGGACTGAGGTGAGCAGCAGATACTACTTAGTCATAGTTTCAGTGGTAGTTTGGTAACCTGGTATCTCCTTCCCCTGGAAAGACTCACGTCACAAAGACGATGCAATTCTCAGTTAGCTGTGATAAGAAGCACTTTGCTGTGATCTTCAGCTTCCCCAAATCCTTACATCCAGAAGAATTCATCGCTTTCAATTTTAGAATTTCTAAATATACTTGTTACTCTTTTATGCTCCTTCTAGAATTTATACACCTTGAGCTGACAGCAGTACAAGTAATTTCTGGCCTTAAAATTAAAGGTTTGAAAAAGACAGAGACAGACGGAATGAATAAAGTTTTAAAAACTTTCCAAACCATCTGTCAGATCTTTTTTTTTCTGTAGCAGGAGGCTGGCAGCRGTGACCTGTGCTGGGAAATGCTTAGTGCTCCAGCGTGGCCTTGGTATTTGTAGGCTAATTTTTGTTTTGAGTATAACTCTTGACTCATGGAAAAATAATCTAAGTGTTTTGGGTTGGTCCCTGACTTGATCTTCCTTGAATTAATGACCGTCTGTTTCAAAATAAGTGTGGAGAAGCTTTTATGATAATGTTTTTAGCCTCCTGCTCTCTCCCTCGCCCGCTCTTTGAGAGGCAGAAGCCACTGGAAGCCGGTTCCCAGCAGCTGTTCGCTATGTGGGTGGTTGGGCTTTTCCAGTGAGCAAAATTCAGCCTTCAGCCCTACCAGACTCCTGCTGCCACTCCAGCACTGCCGTCTCCAAACACAAAGTGACATTTCACGTTAAAAATTAATGCTAAGATGCAAAATTACATCAGCCAGATTTAACCAGGGTGCTACAACAGTTGCTTTAGGCAAACGGCAAACATCCCTCTGAAAGTCAGTGCGTTGGGAGGCACACACACCGAACAAAATCTAAATAGCTAAATTTAGTCCGGATAGGAAATTAGCTTGAGGTTAAGTAAAGTTTTCTGCTACTTTGTTTTGTTTTTAGATTACCCAAGAGATGTTCCTTCCTGGAAAGGGAAATAGGGCAGAGATACATAGCTGTTTTTCAATCCCTTCGTTTACATGGACTCATTTCAAGTACGTTTTATCGTGTGTTTGTGATTTAAACCTTACCGGCTCCTATTTTCAGATGGAAAGATTTGAAGTGCTAGCACAGCTCCTACCGGTACCTCTCTCCCGGGCAGGGGGGGGAACCCTTCTTCCAAACTCTTACCTACTCTGAACACAGGAGGACAATGTAAAAGTTTATTTTAAAAAAAATTCCTTCGCACCTAGTAGTTAGAATCAGTATTTATTGCAAAATTACATTCCAGAACAGATGAAAAATTAYGAGCTCTGCTATGTAATGTCTAAGCCAGAGGAGACAGAGCTCCTCAATCCAGCAACTCCAGCCAAAGCTCAGTAAAATCTAACCCACAGACTTTCTGGATTCATATTTTATCATCTACCCTAACATTTTTGCTTGGGCATCATTTTGCTTAGAGACATGCTTCTAAACCTAAATCCTGGAGTTAAGCAGCCACAACTGGCTGTGTGTCTGTTTGCGTACATCAAACCAGATCTATAATTTCTGATCTTTTTCATTGAAGACACCAGTTTGCTTTGTATACATGTCATTTTTTCCTACTTGTTTTATTTTGCAATAATCAGGGTAGAAGCAACTGTAGGAAAACATACAGTTATAGGTTTATTTACTGATCCAGGATATAAATCTTCCTGCTTAAGCAAACACAAACTGTTTAAACAGTTGTTTAAGCAAACATGAAGGATGAGGTACACTGGAAAGGATTATAAAAATGCTCTGAAAGYTGGGGGTTTGGTGGGGTTTTTTTGTTTAACAAGGCTATACCATCACTTCTTATAACTGCTGGGGAGGTGATGGGGGAGGAAGAGGACCCTCAGCACTTGTACAATGAGGTTTTTTTTGTTGGCAAGCCTGCTACCTGCGCTGCTGGGGAGCCCTCGCAGGGAACTTGTACTCCCAAAGCCTCCTGCAGCCCAGTGCTTGCAGTCCAGGGGGGGCAAAAAAATGTGCACAGGGGGAAATTAGCCCTGGCCGGGGCTCCCCCCCATCCCCCTTTGCTGGAAGCACAGCTGGATGGGGGATCCGTAGGGAAAACTGGTGAGAATCTGCTTTGGTGGCACTGAGCGCTCAGGGACTTCCAGAGCTGCGGCAAGCCAGGTTAAATGGCAACGCAGTGGAATTTCCCTTTGGAGGCTGCTATTTACCTCTGCCAAAGTTATTCTTTCAGAGGAAATGGTAGGAATGTACAGTTTCAGAGCAGGAAATACCGCTGTCTTAATAACGCCGTGCGTCGGAACACAGGGCGTTAGGGTGGCATCGAGCTGGACGGGCGGCTGTGGGAGCCAAACTTGCCCCCTGGCACTCTTGCAGCTGGAGGGCTTGCAGGAGATTGAATTCGTCCCAGCGCCTCAGCTGGCGGGGTCCGAGCCAAGCATCGCCGTGCAGCGTGATGAGAGAGTCATTTACAGAACAGAAATAGAAAACGTTGGAGGTTATTCCTTGAAACTCAGATTACTGCTTTTTGTATTGCATCCTTACAAAGTGCCTTGAAGTCCTGGGCAGATTTGGGCCAGGAGGGTGTCAGAAACAACCTCTGAGCTGCAAAGCTTTTGCTTTCCTATTGCATGTATAAAATAGCTTTGGTGGTACACCTCGGGATATTTGGTACCCTGTAAATAATGCTAAAAAGTAGATGAGCACAGAAATTCAGACATTTTTAGYTTTATCTTTAGGATAGACTACTGTTATCCTTGCATGCACTGCATAAATAATTTTTGACTTTCTGGAGGTTTCTGAARAGTGCATTATTCAAAACATCCTGCTATTCCTTCTGAGACTGAGTGTGTTCACTGGCATCTTATGAAACGCTCACTGTATTTMATTATTAATATTTTTTTCAAGTGTCTATGAGTTTTTTCCACTCTGTACAACATGTGCAAGGTCACCTCTCCAAGGAAGAAGGAAGATGAAGCTRAGGGTCATTTTGGCCATGACACCATTCCATTCCATTTCTTGCCTCAGGACCTCTGTCACGATGGACTGGTTTCACCACAGTGTTTTACCCCATGGCTCCTGATGAGGCAAGCTGAGGAAGCTGCTTTTAAAAAGGAAAGAAAAAAAAAACAAACAACAAAACACAAGCAGAAAGTGAYTACTGAAATTAAACACTGAATCGGAATTGCATTATGAATTTCTTTCGCATGTTCTGGCTTAGCAAAAAGGTCTGTCCTACAGCGCCCGATACTCCATCTCCTTGGATCTTCCATAGTCCTCTGTGCCACTGGAAAATGCCATTACAAATGGGCACCATTTTGAATAATTTTCTTCATAAGGTGCAACCACTTTCCTTTCAGCTGGAGAATGGTGATGGCACGAGAGACCACAAAGATTTTTCCTTGTGAGCTGTGAGATTTGGTGTGGTGTTTGAACAGGTACATAAAGCTGAAAAGCAGAAACAATATGGTATAAGTTTCAAGATTTAGCATGTTTTTCAGAAGGTGCCAATATGTTACGTGTGTAATGTGCATGTTTCTGGAAAATTATGAATCACATACTTTTTTTCCTGTAAAAATGACAGCTGTTTTCTAGGATGTCAAATCTGTAACTCCTTCGACATMGCAAAACAAATTAAGTAAGACTAAACTGGTAGGGAGAATATTTTGAAGAATGGGAAGCAGAGCAGATTGCGTCCCATTCTGCAGCGCATCTGTGAGGGGAAGGGAAGAGGGGCCGGCTCCACGCCAGCGCCGTGGGGATAACACAGCCCATGCATGGGACTGAGGCATGGTAACAAAAACGATCGCTCTTATCAGGCACCAGTTCATTCTGGTGGTGACTGAAAGGGGATTTAACTGAGTACACAGGCTTCTTTAATACGCAATACAATTAATCCATCTTCCTGTTGCCTTTCCTCCTGTGTGTGTTGGATTAAGGCTGCAGTAGATCAAATGTCTACAGCAAACCAGGTGAGAGCTGTTTCGGTCCATCTCCAAATCGGTAAGGACCTTCCAGCCAACACTGTCTGTCCCCTCCAGCGTGAAGGAGCCAAATGCCAACAGTCCCACGTGTTGTACAGACAGGAACAAACTCGTATATACTTGAAAAAGCCTTCGTGGCCTTTGCAGTGCTACAAAAACATGTTGCGTGGTAGTTGCTTTGTGATATTTGCCCTTATTATTGAGATTATCTGGTACCAGTGTTTTTCTTCTTTAATCATCTTTTAGGAGCCAAATCATCACAAGGGAATAATTCCCATTTATGAACTCTTCTTGCAGGTAGAAGCAGTTAAATATGAAGCTTCATCATACAGCTTCTACGCTGGAGTAAGAATTCCCATGGTGAAAATGGTGTTTCTGCCTGTTTGTGAAATTATCTTCATTCAAAGTAGTAATTTGATGTTGAGAAGAAAGGCAAACAATTAGAGCAATCGCTTTCTGTGGTGCAAGTACGTTCATGCTTTTTCTGCCTTCTGACTGCAAAGACAATATTTACATATGCATACAAATCATATCACGTATTTAACTAGTGCTAGAACTGCAAATATTAAAACTGTAATGATATTTTGTTGATATTTTAGACACTTGATGATCAGGAAATACCGAGGCATTGATAAAACAGCTGGTTGTCAGGTGTTTTGCAGGGCCCATCTTCAGGAAGTTGCTTTCTGAACGTCTGCAGACATTAAGTGTCAGGAAATTTACTTCATCGGCCCCTTCCTAACGAAGCCCCGTATCACCCAACAGGGCATGACAGAAGAGATCCATCCTGCTACTCAATGTATTTTCTAATTCTTTTCTTCCTGAGGAGCAGGTAATGCTCTGGGAATGTAAAGAGCAGCACGAAAAGTCCCTCTGCCTTCGGTAGCAAGTTGCACGTTGAGATGCCGATGGAGAAGATCATCATAGTACACATGTTGCCATTTAATTATTCCCTTTCCTGTAAAGAGCCTGGCTTTAATTAAATGGCAAAACAAAGTGAGAACCTTTCTCCAAGCCATTTTAAAGTGCTCACTTCCTCCTCTGTGTTCTGCGGTTTATTAGATTTGAATGAGTAATGGGGTGGTTTCATTTGTTTAGTAAAATTATAGTGGTCAGTAACAATTTCCTGTCTGAGCAAACCGTGGGCCGATTAATAATATTGGTGATGGTGGTGAATAGGGTTTTTTTTTGCAGCACGCAGGTTGTGCTGCCAGCCTGCTGCTGCTCGGGGGTTTCCAGAGCTGCTGGTACTTACCAGGCTCAGCCCCAACCCTCACCGAGACCAACGTCGTGCTTACAGGGCTGGGCTGGCACAGGAGGAGTTCGAAAGGTGCCTTCAGAACTGAGCACCAAAGCAGCGTGGAGGAGAGAACATTTTGAACCAAACTTGATCTTCCTTCTTACCCAAACGTTTAATAATTTGCATTTGCAGGACCAAGTCTGGGTGTGGTATAAGCACTGGAAGCACCGGCRAGATGTCTGGGTTTGGAACGTGCATCAATCATTTGGGACGGCAGAGAAAGTGTTTGCCTGGTCCTCTCTGATGTGTTTCCCAGCATCGCTGGCAGGGATGGCCGGCCCTACCAGGGAATCCCTTTACTTTTCACAGAAACGCATTCTTGTTTAACCTGCGTGTAGCAATTTTGCAGAACCCCACGATCCTGGGTCAAAGCTCTACAGCATCCCATGAATTTGAACTAACAGCAAAAATGGTAGGGAAATCAAACRCATTGTGCAAACCTTGGCGTGGGATTCAGTATTTTTACTCCTGCTGAAAACACCTTGGAGAACTTTATCTCTGTTTATACTTGAAGAAAGCTGCATGTAACCAGGAGCTACAGTCTCCCAACCTAAATTGCAATTACTAGTTGACACAAACAATATTTAGCAGTCGGTTTTCCCATACACATTACAGATTTTTGCCTGAATTTTATTCATTGCCTCTTCAGAGAGTCAGACACACAGACCAGTACTGATCAGCTCACCCAAAATCCGGAGTGACACAATCCTCTTGCAAAAGGCATTTGGAAAAGGATGAACTCTACCGCAGTTGTCCTTGCTATGCCTAAACACTGATGTGGTATTTGTGGCAAGYAAATGCTTACTGCACGTAAAAGAGCTTGGACTCTGACATGACATCTAAAAATTAAAGAAAAAAATAGGCATAGTCCATGAATTTTAAGATGTGGTGGCAGACACGGAGTACTAGAGAAACATCAGGCTTGTTGCAACACCTCCTGAGTCAATGACAAAAATGCTGTCTCCAATTATTGTTGTTCAGCTGATGACAAATACAATGCCTCTGCCATTAGTAGGCATATACAAAGGCCTGTCAGCACGTAAGACTTCAAAACCCGACATCGACATCCAGCAGTTTGTTTAAAGAGCTGATTCAACACACTGCTGGCATGATTTTTTGCTAGACTTACTTACTTCTTCAGCCTTTGCCCATTGATCCTCATGTCTACATATGACCATTAACTAACTTGGCTCTTTCTAGAAGCTGCAGAGTGTTTCAAGGGTCACGGTTAGCTAGAGGGTTGACAAGCAGAGATTCTGTAAATAAAATACTTTGTGCATCAGCGCCGGTGCTTTCTACAAGAGATGGCCGAGCATGTACAGCCTCCACGAGAATCGTTCTACCCAAGGTTCAATTCTCGAGTATCTGAGTTCCCTTAATTTTTACTGAAATTGGTGTCAAAAGGAGATACTTAGCACTTCAAAGAAAATGTTGGTGGCGTGTGGACTCAAGCCCTCATGGAAAATGCTAATTGGTTATCTCAAGAACGTAACGCAGTGAAGCAAGGTTTTCAGCTTAGAAAAAACTAAAACGACTTCTGTGAAAGAAAAAGCACACGCTAAGTAGATATCTGTAAATAAACTTAAAAAAAGAAGCATACTTCTTTCCTTAATCATACTTCCTAACGCAGATCACACCAAGCCTTTGCACAGAAAGGAAGTCAGAGAAATGACGCTGTTCCACATGAACAAGCAGGTTGCGTGGGCGTAACCGAAATCAGAAATTACACTAATAAATAATGTCTCTCCCCTGACAACCCAAAGTGCTCTGCAAATGTTATTTCAGTTGAGCAATAGAGATGGGCAAATATTTTACAGTTTTAGAGCTGAAGGTTCAGAAAAAAGTAACAATGTAAGTGTCTTGCTTGAGGTGAGACACAAGGCTAACGAAGAACAGGAACGGTACCCCTGTGTTATGACTTGTAGAACTGTGGTCTAACCACCAGACAAGAAAGGGCTTATTAAAATTAACAGTATTAGAACAGATTATGCTCCCCAGCAAAATACCAAGTTCCTGTGAAGACCTGTGAATCGCTTGCGTAGCTTTTGCAAAAAGTTATTTAAGAGACACCATCTGTGGTTCCTCTGTGTGCATCTATGTCAGGACTTTTGAATAGTTACTCAGAAGTCAAACGTGTTTCTTTCCACCTTGTCTGCAAAACTCAGATTTCAGGTATAGATTACACCCTGTCTGCTTCACGGCAGGAAAACAAAGTGCCTAGACGTACCCCTTCCTCATTTAAAAAGAAACTGTCTTTTTGATAAAAGTTCAGAGCAATGAGATTACAGATATTTTGCCAAACCAAATACTTGGCCAGAAGTCATCTTGGAATTTTAAATTACTAATAAATTAGATCAGTTCCTCCAGTATGGATCCTGGTTTGGGTTTGGGTGTAGGCATTGAAGCATGGCTACCATCCCTTCCAAGCCATGTGACACATGCTCATCTTCTTCCACMTCCTTGAGTCAGTCGGTCCTAGTCCTTTTGAAGAACTGATTTTAGCACCTGATGGGATTGGTGAAGTGGGAGCAATCAGTTTAGCCCACTAAACAAGTTTGTCACAGAGTAAAAATATGCAATGTAACCTCTCCTCATGTCACACTCATTTGAAGGGTAAATTCAATCAACGGTCCCTTCCCATTACCCATCGGTTCTTGCTGAAAATTGGCAATTTCCTCTGTATTAGGCATAGGCTCGGATGACAAAACCTGGCTCTAGACTATAGGAAGAGAAAGTTTGGGGGTGTTWGTGTCTCAGCTTTCCTGCAGTTCCACACATGTTTTCTAATTTCTTTTTGACTGAATATTTTCCAAGYGGGCTCTAACTTTCCAAAAACCATGAATGAGCCTAATCTAGATCACTTGTGCAACTGTTTTTGTAAATCCTTATGAGTTCACATATCATTATTCTGTGCCTTCTCTGACCCTCCAGCCTATGTCCCTTCCTCCTACTCCACTTCTACACTTAGAATTTTAGGGCATGACTCTTGGCAGCCTCTGGTCCCTGCAGGTCTGACTTCTTCTGCAGCCACCCATGCAACCCTGCTGCCTCCAGAGGGGACAAAATACAGCCTGTTTCAGAGCAAGAGATCTCGTTTAATGACATTAGATCCCCACCTTGGATATAAATTGTTCTCTCCAGGATGAGTCTGTTCCAAAATTTCTGTGTTACAGCTGAAATAYTGTGCAACACTGATATACAGAGCGGTGGGCTCAGGCCAGAACTGATGCAGCAGTGCCATCCTGTACCTGGGTTATGATTAATTCTGTCTTTCAGCGCATGAAACGTCGGCTATCAATCTCTTTCCCCTCTTCTTCCACTTTAATAACAGCAGAGACACTACCTGAGATATTCTGTGGTGCCATAAGGGATGCCGATTATTTATTTAGAATAAATGAAATGTGGTTTAATGGACTGTGCGTTGGGCTCCAAGCCAGTGAGCGGGTTCTGGTGTTCTAGGCTTCCATGCAGACACTCTGTAATCAGGGTTTTCAAATTAAAATCAGGGTCGATTCATGAGCATTTTAAAAGCTCATCTTGGCTCTACCCCAGCTCCGCTGCTGGTTGAATTGCAGTCTTTTGCCTGACTCTCCCATCACTTGAGATGGGAGAAAAACGGGCTCCAGCTCTAGATGAGCTCTTTAATCCTGCTGGACTCCAGATACAGGGCTCTCAAAATTGCATTTCCAGACAGGCAAAGCCTTGCCCATGGGAGCCAGAGCTGCTTTCTGAGCAAGCATTTCCCACAGGCAGGGAAGGGCACTGTGGGGGCACGGACGGATACGTCAGAATAATGCTTGACCTTACATAAAATCCAGGCAGTGCAGCAATCGCCCCCATGCCAGCCATCGCGCAGGTTCCCAGGGCAGGTTTCGCTCGGCGCTGGGCATCCCTTTCATGAATATGGATTGGGATGTCTTAAGGGATTTAAGCCTAAATTTCAGTTTCCCATGTCTTGCCAAGTTCTCACTGTGCTCTCCAGCAATCCCACCACCAAGGGGATGGTGCAATGGTCAGAGATGAAAAGGAGCATGTATCAAAATGAAGCCACGCCACTGGGGAATAAAGTCATGTAGCTATGGGAAAACCATGTGTCTGTGAAGACTTCCCTTGACTTTAGCACACACATTCTGCTTGTTATMAACTGTCTTTTTATATAACTTGACCTAACAACATCTGCAAAATTCTTGCCTTTTTGAAACAGCTATGAATAGGTCACTGTTTATTTCTGATTAAGCCCRATTCATTTATCATTCTGCTCAGGCTTTCATTTCTGTAAATACATTTACTCTCAAGATTTTCAGTATTTAAAATACATGTTTCATAGTAATTCTGAGGTCAGGAAAACAGTCTGCCAAAGACCACGTGCACATTTCTACAATTTAAAGTTTATTTTTTGCTTGCTAGAAAAAAAGGCAGTGTGTTTGCACTAAATCACAATTTTGAAAGGAAATTTAAGGCAATAATTTCTGTAAAAGCTTTAGCAGTTAACAGTTAGMTGAGTGTTTAAGTGTAAACTGTTCCTAGACACAGTTCAATAAAACCCCTGTTCAATTAGATGTACAATTATAACATTGACATATTGTAGGAAATGTAAAACATTTAGGGCTAGCCTTTAGCAGATAAATCATATAGGCAGTAAGCTCCCAAGCTCACACAGATAATTTTTCACATGTTTTTACACAGAAGCCAATTTTAAAGCAGAATTAAGGCTAAAAGATATTTTGTCAGGATTCAGAACCYGCTGACTAATTAGAATCAGATTTGTGAGAGCCTAACAAATCCCAAASATAAGGACATCCCTGCCCATATGATAAGAACTGGCAGGGGGTAGGGAGGAGAGTCGTGTGTCGGGATGCTGGAGGAGAGGACACGTGGTCCTTGGCTGCGGTCCTGCCCGCTGGGCAGCTGCTGCAGCCCCGGCCCACCCCAGGGGACGGCCAGGAGGACATGGGAAGGAGCTCGGAGCCTCACAGCATGGGGAGAAGGGTCAGATACAAATCTGTAAGGTTATTACTTGGCTGCGCAGAGAACAGCTTGTTTCTTCACAAAATTTCCACTCGAGGCTTTGASCTTGTGGTTTCTGTGTATTTCCCAAATTTTGTTTCCTGCAGTGGCACCAGGTAACCCCAAGAGCTGCCCCGGGAGGGGAGCTGCAGGTTGAACCTGCTGCGGGATACACACGGGGATGAGCCAGGAACGGCTCCAAGGGCTCAAGGGACTCATTAGTACCCAGCCCCAGCCCCAGCTTGTGGCCATTTCATAAGTTTCTGTTCTAGCTGCTGCAAAGCCAAGTGACCACATCACTTCTCCAACTGGTGTTGGGCTAATTTTGGCCTGACGGTGGAGGTGATAAATGAGTTGCCTCTTCTCTGCACAGCTGCACTCTGATCTCGTTATGATTTCATCTGTATTTCTAGAAATCTAGACGTTTCCAGAAATATCCGACTATGTAATCTCTTCATGGCTCTTCAGCATCCCCACTGCTTCCTACCACTCAACCTGTTTGTTAAAATTAGCAAAACATTACATAAAGGCTAAGACAGTTTTAATCCATTGCAATTTTGTCATTTTGTTGTTGTGTTAACTGAGTTCAGGTAAAGGGTGTTTTAATGAACACAAACTAACCTTCCAAGAAAGGTCCATGGGCAAGGGTGGGAAGTTGCAAGAACCATGAGGTAGCTGCTAGGAGAATGCAGACAGATGTCAGAGACATTTCTCTACTTGTAAACAAACAAACAGTCCAACACCCAAATAGGGCCAGTCTGGTGGAAAATATCAAAGTCATGACCTCCATCAAATGAAAGAAAACAGATTACACAGCAGTGGTACTCTCAGTTTTCCATATCTTTGGGTAAGTCATGCTGGTTTTACAAGGCTATCCAGGGGAGCTGAACTGAAGTGACCGCTTTAGTTTCCAATGAGGTTTTTTTACTTCACCATCACCATCTGAAAGGGGACAACCCAGTCTCCATTTGTTTTTGTTTTCTTCCTGGTAATCTCCTCTGGCTCCATGATTTCCTTTCTTTTTTTTTTTTTTTTTACTTCTCCCTGTTCTCTTCCTTTCCTCTCCTATTTTACCATTTCCATTTACTTTTCCTCTGTTCAGCTCTCTAACTCCCTTAGAGCTCTACATTTTTACTCCTTGAAACTAAGTCCTTAATCCACCACCACTATTTGCACACACTTTTGTTCAAGCAGTTGAGCTTAATATGCCACTTCTCATTCACTGAATCATATTCCCCAGCTGCAAACAGGCCCATAGCCTATTGCAAACATAAAAAAAATAGATATTTTAAGCTAGCCTTTCATGTGGGTGAATTAACTTACTAGACACGATAACTCGCCCAGTTTCAATTGCCTAGCCTTACCCTTAGTTCTGCTGAGGAATAGTCCCATTACGCTACAGCCCCATTTATATCAGCCAGACCCAGACTGTAAGTGCCACATGGGTTTGGCCACAGCACTGAAAAAATAAACATTTATGATAACATACTTCTAATTTTGATTTCAGATGCCTCGTTCCCTTCCAAGTGATGGCGTTCAGAGGTGAGCTTCAGGAGTGGGATATTTTCAAATCTTGCAAACAGAAATCCTTTTTGCATGCCTGACCTTTTGTGCATCCGGTTTTATCCTGGCGATTTAACAAAGTCGGTGTATTTGTGAATAAGTGTGCAGCCAGAGCATCTCTGTTTACCTACTCTACACACGTAAAAGTGGTGACTTGGAATTGTATCGTAGTTCCTTCACAGAGTCTCACCATGGCCCCAGACCTTCCTGGGTACCTGACTGCTGCACCGCTGCTCAGACAGCGGTGGAGATGCTCCAGTGGGAAAGGCTTCATTGCCAGCAACTGGGGACTGTCAATCCCCTTTCTCCAGCTGCCCCCGGACACCTGCCTCTGGGATAACGGCACCGACTTGTACCCAGCGGCCTCAGAGCCTTCCCTGCCGATAATCCATCCCCTACCCTCCTTGCAGTGACTCATTGCTGTCCATAGGAAAAAACTGAACCACAATCTCAGCAACTTCTGCTGACCCCATTTACAGCCTGCAACACAAACACAGGCGGCAGACCAAAGCGGAGGTGGAAAGCCGAGCTTTTCATTAAGCAAGCGCATCGTAGGACCCTGGAAAGGAAGATTTGTTTGCGTTCTGCTAGCTCCGGCATGCCTGTGCGTGCTTGTGCTGCATCCCCGAGGGAAGCTGGGTTTCTGCGGGGACGGGAGCCGGAGCCGGGACGGGAGCCGCGTGGGAAGCCGGCTCCTACTTTCCTTTCTTTGATAAAGTGGTGGTTGAGTCCACCTATGAGAGAACCACTTTTGCGGTCTTTGTTTTGGCAAGGCTGCTCTGGAAGCGTAAATTCAGTTCCTTGCTTTGTATTCTGGGATGATTTTAAATCTCTTTCTGCTTTTTGAAGTTAGTCAGAATAATTAAAGTTGTGCTGGCAAACAGGGGAGGCGATAAGGAGCGAAAGCCAAATTTCGGGCTACAGGCAGTCTGCATGTGCCTGGGATCTGCCTGATGAACAAAATGAAGCTGAAGGAGGACAAGCTAGTGGGGTTATAACMGCTAAGGAGAGGTAAACCCAAATTATTCCTTTGCAGGAAAAAAAAAAGAAGAGGTACCATTTTGCCTCTTAGGGCTAGAAACTGTGCAGATAAGGTGGAGCCTCTTGCTCTGCAGAAGGACAGAGCCTCTGACACCCTGCTGCATCTATAGGGACAGTATGGGAGCTATACGCACAGCGTACTCGGCACCCCAAGCTGAGGCCAGCCCGGCCAGAGACACCCCCATTACAGACACCCCCATTACAGACAGCACCTCCAGGGCGGAGGGGAGCTCGGTGGAGGATGTGGCTGCGCTCGTCCCTCAAGTTCAGACCTTGCTACGAAGACAAAGCCTTGGGGGAATTCAGAGGGTGGTTTTTTTGTTTACTTAGCTTGTGGGAGTTTAATGTTTAATCGTTGCAGAGGAGTGAGTGGGTTAGTCATGTAATTGTTAGCCATGATTTCTGCCTTTTTTCCTTTTGTCCTTTGTTCTTCCTTATCACTGCTCTTGCTTTTCATGGACTAAATTGGCTTCCTATCACAGCCCGCTGGTCCTTGATTTCTCAGTAAACTGCAGTTTTATAGCATTCACAAGAGTCTTTGTTTAAAGAACTCAAATTAAGGGCACAGGAGCTGGGGCGGTTGGCGTTTAGACGGCTGCCTAACCTCGAAGGAGGAGGATGCTTCCCCAGGTCCAGGCTGGTGCCCATCGCTGTGGGTACCACCGCTCCTGCAGATCAAAGAGCCAGCTCCGTACCRTGCTCCCAGCCTTCACCCAGGAGAAGCAACGTTGAAAATCCTCAGTCTCCAGCAGCCATGGTTGCTGATTTCTCAAATGAAAGAGGCGCAAAAGGAACAAATGACAGTATAACTCCAAACAAGGGAACCGTTTGCCATTGAGTGAATAGGACACTTTTTTATCCACTTGCCTCAAACTGTAAAACAATTTAAGGACTCGGAGGCTGGTAGATAACGTGCCATTACTTGCCACTATGTAAGGCAACCCCACGGGGCTGTGCCCTAAGGGGCAAGTTTGTGCCCCAGAGCGGCTTGGGGCTGCCCCCAGCRTGGGTTCACCTCTGCTCTCTCCCAGCATGTGCCACAAAAACCAGCTGCTCTATTTTGCCCATCCTTTTTTTCCCTTAGAAATGTCAGATCTGGCCATGGTCTGCCACTGCGAACCACGCTGCTACACTTTTAACGGAGAGAGCCAAATTTATTTAATGATTTTGATTACTCTTGCTGGTTAATAATTAATTCAAAACAGGACCATAAGGTACTTCTGTTGTGTTCTTATTGCATTTAACAAAACCAAAAGATGCTTTTAACAAAACTATAACTCAATTAATCTCTGAAAAAAGRAAGATATGCATCTTAATTGCCATCAAATATTTATTTTATCTTTCTTCCCCTGCATCAGCTCTACCCTGCTCCTTTCTAATCTTAATTCATCCTTGTGTTAGTGGTTATTTAACATCTACAGAGGTATTTTCATAGTATTGAAGTCATTCCCAGTCAGACACATGGCCCATGCCATTACACTTGCTTTTAAATGTTTCTAAAGTGCGGTGAGCCTACCAAATGATCCAAAGGATAAGTCATTTCTGGTTTTTTTTCCCCAAGACAAAATAGGATTGACAAAACCAGTCATCTTTTCATCATTAATATCAGAATTGCACTCAGTCATAAAAAAAAGATTGATGCATTTCACAGCCCAGCTGCCTACAGAATAATAATAAAAATATCCTAGAATGTCACAGAGCAGCCCAATACACCTTCTGGAAATGTTGCCATTCCAGATATCAGAAGAAAAAAAAAATCCAATCCATTTACCATGGAAATAGGGTCTCTACCTTTGAAATATAAAGCCACCTGGCTAACTTAGATAAATTATGGCTGGATGAGTGCGGTAGCTTGATGGCAAAGGTATCATTCGGCATGAGAACAGCTGTCAACATCTGTCTGCTTTAGGATGACAGATCGCAGGGAGCAGAGACGCCGGCGTTGTCACCGGCTGAGCAGAGGTGCAGATGACCTGGCAATGCTGCTGTTTATACAACCCCTTGAAGCTATTGCCGCAACCAGTGGAGCTGGTTTTAGCAAGAGTGGAAAATCTGTGGAGAGAAAGGAAATGCTGAAAAGCCAGACAAGCTAGAGCAGTATCTGGAGCGGTGCTGGGCGCATTGTCAGCTAAATAATTTTCAGCGGCGGTTCCATGTCATCCATGTTCAGCCCCGGGTGTACTCACTGATGGCTTAGAGAAAGGGCACCAGAGGAAAGTTCTTATCTCCTAAAGCATCCTTGGGGGCCAAGGAGGGCCATGATTGCATCTGCACCCCGTGAGGGGTACTCACCGTGCCCTGGGCACAGGGGCCGCTATCTCGGTGCAAATCCCCGTTCCCCTGCCCACCTCGGCTGGCTCTGGCTCTGGCRCTCTCCCCCATCAGCAGTTATCAGTTCAGGGTGACTCCTGGATAAGTACTGTTGGCAACAGGGGATTTTATAGACAATGCCATAACTGCATCYATTACCATAAGAACATACTAAAAAAGCCTTATTCTTGCACTGACTTCAAGAAAAGTGTAAATCCTAGAAAGAATGGAATAAAGACACAAGTATTTTAAGTCAGTAAGACCTGAGCTGGGCAGCTTTTGATGACAAAATATTCACAGTCAGTTTGCACCAGTAACCCATTGCATAACGTGCACAATGTGCAAAGACTTTGGCTTCCTATGTTAAAAATTAGAGCAGCTGGAAGTTACAAACACTGAAATTTGGTCGAGTTTTGGAACACTGTGCTAGCTTTTAAYCCCAATGGTCAGTTTTAATCTCTCCTCCAATGTTAATAAAAAGGGACATTACTGAAGGCAGCAGAGTTTGCAGGATGACAGAAAGGGARGTATAAAAAGCAAATCATACTGGAAGATCTGGGAGCTCCTCAGAAGCAATGAGGTAGGAAAAATGGGGATTATCCTAGAAGGATGACAGGCATCTTCTGCTCAGAAACCAACCTGAGAYATTACGAAAGAATTTTTCAGAAGGAGATGTAAAACAGCACTCAAGGAACAACCTAGGAAAGGGACACCAATGGGCTAAAAAGCTGGAATTTGGGAATGTCACCAGGACCTCAGAATTTCACACATTTTCTAAATCTGAACATTCAAAGATTTTTGCGTTCTTTCTAGATACCCTAAAATGGCAACCAATGTTTCTATTTTTCTTTATAAATGTAGGCACAGAGTTGTAATTTTTGTTATCTATTTGAAGTTGTGTCATGTAATGCGGTGGATTTTATAAACATATCCTTATCTTTTAATAAATCTTTAATAATTGCTTCTTSCATTTTATTTTATGAACTTAAAAGTTACAATGTTAGCTGCTAACCAGGGTCCCCATACACTTCAATTCTTGTACATTTTTTAATGGCCACCAATGCCAGTGGCTTCCCAGCCCTGCAAATTGTTCCCTGCCTATACAGAAACCAAGACAGCTCTTTGCTTTTACAAAGTAAAACACGTTTTGAGCGTATGTCCTTAAGGCTTACGAAACTGGCCCATCAGTCTTGGGCCAGAAAGGGCTGATTCCTCTGCACTGAAGGCAACACTGAATTTTGCTCCCAAAGGAGAATGGCTCCRGCAGTGCCTTGACCTGCCCCGCCGCGAGAAGCCAGACCAGCCTTTCTCTTGACCGGCTGCCCCGAGAGCTGGACCAAGCCCCCGTTGGAGGGGTGCTCCTTGGGCGGCAGCTGCCCGGAGTGGCACAGCTCCACGTCCCCCACCGGCACAGAGCGGGTCAGGATTAGGCCGTGTGGGCACACAACAGCATTGCAGCCGCACGAGCCACRGCGTTCTCTGGAGCTCGTGCCAGCTTTCGGCTTTAATGCCCCCTCCGTGCCAGCCGCGGAGTGCCAGGTGATACCTGATCTGGCACGGCGCCTGCCAGGGCAAAAGTAAGCTGGGAAAAATGTTGACCCCCATCCAAAATTATCAAAGCAGCTTGTGCTGGTGCTGTGCTCTGTGTCATGGGGCTGAGGCACTTTTGACCTTGTACCGGGGGGCCTGTAGTTGTTAAATAGTACACTTTTAGATGCTGCTGCTTGGATCTCCGCCTGCAGAGCTGTTCTTGCTATTAAGAACCTTGGTCTAAGGCTCTGCCACTTACACGGGCATCCCAGCGGGGGCTGCTCCATGCTGGGGGAGCACATCCGTAAGTGGGTACCGGAGAGGGGTCGAGGGCTGGTGGCACCAGCAGTGGCACTCTTGCCGCCTGGCACAACCGGCTGGAGAAACCCAGAGTGCCATCACCAAGGGATTCCCCAGCATGGGAAACATGAGCCACAGCTAAGTCGGAAGGTGTGCCGGGGCAGGGCGTTGCAAAGTTGCATCGTGGACTGCAACTTAGACTGTCACTCCAAGACTCTGAGTTGTTACGGCGAAGTATAATGTTACGGTTCCAGGCAAAAGTACAAATGAGAGCAGCTTCAACCATCCGTTTTGCTCCGCACTATACTACCTAATATAAACGTAAATGATCTCTGGAATATAGTGCATAGTGAAAAATGAAATAAATAAAATACCTCCATCTCACATTCTGTGTGCTCCAACAGAGTATCACTTTTTCTAGTACTATATCATGTTTACACTATTGTATACCTTCATATGTAGACCTCAAACCCTTCACAAGAGGTGATATATATTGCTGACCAGCATCTGGTGAAGGATATCTGCTGAAGGAAAGGCACGGGGAGGCCGCAAGCRGCCCAGCATCACATCCGTGGCACTGCCAGAAGGCGAACTCATGTGTTCTTGACCTTCTATCGTCATCCCAAGACCATTCTAGCATTGTGTGCTGGCTTTCTCTAGGGTATGCCGCTGCTGAGCCCAACGACGGTAAGAAGCAAAGCGCAGTCCTGAGCTGAGTAAGTGACTGCAACAACCGTGCAAGCTGAAAGCCCTCCGGGCGGTTTGCATATATTTCAGTACAGAATACGCCCTTTTCTGAAGAAGATTAAGCTCTCGTCTTTTAAGCTTTGGAATGAAAGAGATAGTCCCGTCCCCAACTGAACAAAAATAATTTTGAACTTTTTATTACAGAGACACCATATTTTAAAGATAATTCACTTTTTTTTTAGTGGAAGGGCTGTGGGCTAAAATAGAATAAGGAGGAAAAAAGGGCTTTTCATTTTTCAGTAATAAACTTTATATCTAAAAACGATGGAAGAAAATTAGAAATGCACTGTTTGATAGAAACTGAAGAATCATCATATATTTTAGTAGAATACTATGCACATAGGAATGAGGAAAACAACTGCAACATAAGAATATTAAACTCCTAGTGCTAATGATCTCAAAGTGTTTAAATATGACTTTCAGGGAAATAGAGTACTTAACTCAAAAGGCTGAGAAATTACTTCATCACTGTGTATCAGTACTTACACACAGCAGTTACATCCTGGTGCTTTTCCACCTCAGTATCAAATTAATAACAAGATCCAAGTACCAGGAGCTGAATCTGAATGAATTCAACCTCCATGTGAGATTAAATGTCCAAGCTCTGTCAACATAATTTTATGAGAAGAGATGAAGTTTTGGCTCTTACTTAGAGGCTTTAAAATGCATATTGTAAATACGCTTTAAGGCAGCTTCTGAATTAAACTCTCTGCTTAGACGTGCAGGGATTTTAATGCTTCTGCTCCTTTCCTCCCCCTGGGAGGCATGGAGGGATGACTCTTGTCTGTGTTGCCCTCAAGGTACCCATCACGCACAGTTTTGCCGTAAGGCAATGATTGTAGGGAAACCTCCTTCTTCAGGGCTTTAGCTAATTGCCTGCAACGATCCAGGGGACATTCTTCCTTCACTACCCGTTACCTAGTGATAGCTCAGGGACCAGCGCTGTTATCTTCTCAGGCTTCAGAAGTTGTTCATAACTGGAGGTGAACAAGGGCGTACTCCCGAGGTGGAGAAAGCAACCTTGTTTCTTAGAGTCCATCTTGCTCATGTGTTTGAAGTCACAGCGACCGGCAAACCCTGAGGTACGAAGGGGGGTTCTTCCCCAGGTCATACTGACAGGAACCCTGGAGAACTTTTGTCTATCTCTACATTACGGTAAATAATTTTAGTAGGTAATAAGTACTACCTAATCAATCCCGTGTCATTGCAGAAAGCTCAGACATTCATCCTCTGGGGTAAAGTTTAATGATGGAAAAGCTTTCCCTGGTTGCTAACACTGAAGGTGTCAGCAGGGTAAYGACCTCGCCTGATCATAGCCTCCTAGAAAAGTAGTCCCACAGAGTTCAGTAACACCCCTCTTTAGGAGTGCACCGCCGGCATACTGCATGCGGATGGAATTTGCAATATTGAACCCATGAAAAAAGAACATAGTGAAAGCCTTTTGCTCTACACTTAGTAATTCACTGGCCAGGCTTTTTCCTGTTTTTCACTGTAACATAACTGTTAGTTTTAACAAAACCGTTTTGTCTAAGGCAGAATTAATTTCTTTAGAGCAATGAAGTGAGGTTTTGTTCATAGTGCTTTATTTCTGTGTCTGTATAAAGCCGCTGAACTTCCTCTGCTGGATAAAATTATCCATCATGAACATACAATTAGAAAAGTTAAGAACTGGGATRTTTTGGAATTGTTGAATACTTCTGCTTCAGGACACGCAAGATGTGTATTCATATATGCAGCGTATACATGTGATATGCATACTTATATCTGTATATCTGTATATACATGTATATAGATACATATTACTGCTTCTGGTATTACTGTCATACATGTATGTTCTACTGGGAGTTTCCATACCTTGTGAAACAAACACGTGTTCTTAAAGGTGCGTATTGCCGCAGGTCACCCACCAAACGTTATTTATTATAGACTGTATTTTGGGTARCTGGAATCCCAGCAGGAACTGATGTCCAAACTCTCTTACCCGTTTCAGTGAGGGGAATCACAAGCAGCTCCTGAGTAAAGGATCTGTACAGAAGGGGCCTGCCAATATTTTTTCCCAGGCATGAAGGCTGTTGTGAGAATACCTGCCAGCTTTTGACAACTATGAATAGAGACAACTGGAGAGGAAATAAGTGCCTGTCTCATAATTCTGCTGGAATATACTGGGCTCCGAGCCAATTTCTAAATTGAAGCCAGTGGCATTGCATGGGGCAGAAGCCAGTGCAAACTTTATTCTTGACAATTTTTAGACATTGCAGGGTAGGTAAAAAATAGATTCTATCCTTCAGAATCTWTGCACTCCTACTTTGTATTGCAGAAGAATGGGAAGGTATCCATGTGATTTAATCACTTCGGATGCGAAGTTTACCCGTTTGTCACCACAACTTCTTTCAATTGTTACATTTGCACAMTCCACAGAAAGGAATACTGAAAATATTGAATTGCTTCAAAGTCAGTGAGCTCAACTGAGCTTTAAGTAGCCTGCATACCAGTACAAKATCATAACACTAGAACTATGAGCAGTCTCCTACTGAAAGTAAGTTTTGCTTTAAATCAAGGCACTAGAGATGACTATATTTATGTTTCTATTCACATAAGGTTTTCTTGGACATCAAAGATTGATGGTTTAGCGTGGAGACATACCCTGTGGGGCTCACCTGCACTGTCTGCGTAATTCACRAGGGAAAAGCTGCGTCGGTGGCAGCTGACTTCTCCATCTCACACTGGTCAGTGGCTGAGCTCTTTACCTTTTGGTTCCCCACATGCATATTTCGTGAACATACTTTTATGAAAAGTGCAGCTTACAGAATTTGGCTATTTTAAAAAGTTTGTATGTCAGCTTAAGCAAAGATAGTTCTTTATACACCCGATTGTCTCCTCACTAAATTGCAAACATGGGAAGAATTAGGCCATCTCAAAAGGAAGGTTGCAGCAGTCTTCCATGATGGAAACTACAGTGAACTACAATATGAAGTTTGCTACCTGATTCCAATAAAATATATTCCCCCTTTTAAATGTAATAATCTTTTTTTTCCTTTCCCAAGTCCTATTATCACAACGCATGGTTATTCAAACCTTGTTTGGGCGGCTGGAGAAAGTATTTGAAAGTTAAGGCATATCAGACTGTAGACTGCCACGGTTTTCATTCTGCCACCTTMTGTATGCGTGTTATGAAACGGCTTTTGATTGCACGGCTTTCTGATTGTAAAAAGGGCATATCATTTTTGCAAAGGGCTCTTCCATGCACAGTGCAATGGCAGGCCACATCCTGCAGTCGTTTAATGAGCTGCCACAGTCATGACAGTTCTGTCACCACGAGAAATGTCAAATCGGGACCTAAGCCGGGGAGGGACATGGTGCTGGCTACTGTTAATTGTCTTACATTAACTCCAGTAAAACACTGTTAAGTGAAAATCATCAAAAAAATGTATGAATAATTGTGAATGGAGTCCAGACTGAAAAGCTTCTGGTTTGTGCAGCTGCAGAGTGTGTGACCTAGCCCGGGTTTGATAGGAAAAAGTTGCCATGGGAATGGTACGGCATTGTTTGCGGCTGACTTCAGCCTTATTGTTGGGCTCTGATTACGGCTTTTGTTTCACTGTGAAGTACAGTTGTTAAACGCCAGCTTGAAACAAAGATGTATTTACATGCAACCGCTGAGTTCAAATGATTTCTATTTTTAGAGATATCACGGCTTTAAGCTAGGAAAAAAACACTCTTATTACTATTTCAGAAAACACTGAGCATTTTAGAATAAATACAGTATATGCTTAGAAGATAATTCCCATTAAAATCGGTTAAATATCATTACTGGAAGCTGTTATTCGCCACAAGAACCATGGTGACCGATGGCTTCACAAAGCTTCGAGGTGGCACCCGAACCGACAGGCCTCCTGTGAGAGTGGGGGGGAAGAGCCTCCACACATCCACACCGTTAATTCCTTTTCTGCGGGTCCCTCTCCATTAAATTTAATATTAAAAATCAAAGTAATCGCATGTGGAAAAAACAAAGCTGCAGAAAATAAGCAGTGTGACGTGTTCGTGCAATGATGCTTTCCCCTCCGCACGGCGGTAAGTTCATCTCCAGCCCCGCCTCGGCAGCCGCGGCCCSCGCACCACCAGGCCCCGCCGCTGGGGAACTACAACTCCCGTCAGGCACTGCGCCACAGCGCCGCTCCYCGCCGGCGCCACCCGCGCCGCACTACATATCCCAGAAGGCTCCGCGGCGCCAAGCCGCCCGGGCGGAGGGGCTACGGCGCATGCGCGTCGGCGGGACGGGGCGGGGGCCTCGGCGGTGTCGCCGCGGTCGGTGGCGGCGGCGGGAGGCGGTGAAGTTTCTTCGGAGGGAGAAGGGGGCGGGAAGGGAAAGGGCCGCCCGCTGCGCTGCGCCGAGCCGGGCCGGGCCGGGAGGGGAGCGCGGCAGGAGGCGGCGGGTCCCCGCGCGGCCCGGCTCTCCTCACGGGGGCTCCCGGACTACCCTGGACTCCAGTAAGTGCCTCGGCCCGGGGCGGGGGCGCTGAGGCGGGGCCGGGGGGCTGAGGCGGCGGGGCCGGGGGGCTGAGGCGGCGGGGCTGCCTGGCCCGGCCCGGCCCTGTGGGGAAAGGCGCCTGGTTGATGCTCTTCCTTCCGCGCTTGCCCGGCGTTTGGCCGGCAGGGCACTGTCCTCTTCCCTCGACGCCTCTGCCTTTGTTTAGCTGCTCGATCGTAACCGCTTCGTGCCCTTCCCTTCCCTCCTCCCTCTCCTTTTTCTTCCTTTTCCCTCGAAGCCGCCGCCTTGGCGTGGGGGCTCTCCCCGTGTTTCACCTCGGGGGCAGTGTATAGGAGGCCGTGGCATAATCGCCCTGGTAAAGCAGGCAAGGCTCTGTCACATCCCCAGAGGTAAGAGGATGATCTCATTACCCGTAATTTTTTTTTTTTTTTCTTTCTTCTCTCTTCTTCTCAACTTCGGTCTTTGAGCATGATGGGAAGGAGCGATCTTATCTGGGCAGAGCCCTGCAGTGATGGTGCCTGGGAGGGTGTGGGCTCCCGGAGCACCCCGCCTGCTCGGCCGCCGAGCCGGGCCTCTCTCGGTTGTGCTCGAGTTTGGTATCGAAATCTCAAGCTGCAGCTTCAAGGAGAGCTGAGCGTGATTGGGACAGCTAACATGTAGCTGTTTGTTTTTAGATTTCAAAGGCGCTAATTCTGAAGAGGGCTGTTTTGGAAAGCTGTTGCCTGTGCTAGCAATGCAAGCCTGTGCCTCGGAGTTGTGTTCTAGCTTAACTGTAACCTGCGCTGGTTATTTACTGAAGCAAAGTGTCTTTAAATGGATAACTTGACTATAAATGAACGTTAAACTGTAACTAATATTGTCATATTTGCAGTTTTTAGCACGTGCAATTCTAGATGTGCATTTGACATGCTACTAACTTAACACAGACTTAAATACTGTGTGTATTGTGCGGTTCCCTTAGGTGTAACTAATGCATAACCTTCATAAAAGGCATTATGTTGTTGCATAAAATGTTCGCAAAGTAACATCAAGAGGACAGCAGTTTCTCTTTGGGGAACAGGCTACTGTTTCGAGGCCTTTTTTTAAAAAAAAAGTCTAATTTTCACTAGTCAATGTACTATGTTAGTTTATAAGCAAGCAAAAAGAACGGTTTATCTTCAGGTGGGGAARCAGTGATTAATTTGTTAGGCTGAGCATTATGAATTAGCCATGAGCAAAATGGTGTTGCTTATCTGAGTAAAGCTGAGAGGGAGAATTACTTTTTTTTTTYCCCGATTCTTATGGGCTAGATCCCTCCGTGCTTCACCTTCTTACAAAAGCATAGTATTTTTAAAGAGGCTACTAGACATCCCTGCATGTAGTAAGCTGAATGGCATCAGCTTTTCTGTTGCCTTCTGTCAAATTGCTTACTTTACTAAAAGAGGCCATAATGTCTGTAAAGATACATTTTCTGTTCTCTTCCCATTACCCAATCCCATACATGACACTGGAAGACAGAGCCATATTTGATCATACAGTTTGGGCCTATGAGGTGCCAGGAATAGCTTCTCACTGTTGAATCCAGCAGAGTTTGGGGTTTTTTTTTCTCTCTTTGATTTGTCCACTTCCTTTTTATACTTGGGCTGTGTTCATTATRATGCAGCACAAACACAATCTTAACTGCGATGGAGCTGTGCATGGCAACTTTGGCTGGTTGCTCTATGATGAGTTACTCTGTTTTAATGAATTTACTGTACTGCAATTTTAAGGATGGTGTTTTTTAATACTTTTGATTTGAAAGTAGTTATGAAGTATGATGAAGTCTTGTGTCGGTTTATTTCACAAACAGGTGCAGCGTTAAAGCAAATTCAGTAGTCCCTGAGAAGGTCTATACATCCAATTACGTATAGCAAGACTTCTTTAAGTTTTATCAGTTGTTCTCATGAGTCTCCACGTTAGATAAATTCACAGGACACTCACTGCATTCTAGTAAGCCTTAACAGTGGGTTTGGTACAGTGGACTTGCCTTTTAGGTCCCTGCAGTCTTGTTTCCTACGTCTGGTTGTTATTTTTACTTGAGAGAGTCACACAAGTAACAATACATAAAACTATCAAGTATGTAAAGCAGAGAAGTGTAGAAGTGCTGTTTTCCTGTTTATCACATGAGTAAGTGTTAAAAGTGGGCTGAAATCTCTCRTGATAGAGAGAGATTCTTAGCCTGGTTGATATTTGGAGAAGAGGCTTTTAATTCAGGAATAAATAAGCACTGATGCTGCAGAAAGTGATAATTCAAGAGATAATACATGGGGGTTTTGTGTATCCTAGAAATCACTGAATACTAGACTGCTGGAAACAGCTTTGCCAAAGAAGTAAAACTTTGTGTGACTCTCTTGTGTTCTTTTTGCAGTTATTAAACATTGCAATTTTATTTTGTTAGTGTGGAARATGAGTTAGTCAATTGTAAGGATAATATTTATTTTCTTAAGCTATTTCTGTGTTTTAKAACTACAGTTGGCCTTATGTTCCATTGTATAGCTATGCATTTCAAGGGTGGAAGTAAAGAAAAAGATGCACAGTAGGTCACGGACAGGTGTATTGCAGTGTTTAAACGTTTCAGAGGAGCAGATGCTTTCATATAAATAGAGAATAGACAAAAGAAGTACCAGTGTATGAATAAAGAAGGAAGCATCTTAATGTCTTAATGCTTTTCCTTACACACACACACACACACACACACACACGGAATAAGGAAGGTGCGTATGTGAGAAGACCTGAATGCAGGAAAAGGCCTTGGTTTTTCCGGGTAGCTGTGGCTTATTTCAGAAGACAAGGAAGCTGTATCAGCAGGAATAATAAAGGCTGACTGTATGGCAGAGTGTTAGTGGAGAAGAGAGGAAGTGCAAAAGTCAGTTTTTATTGACTGTTACAGATTAAAAAGAACTTGAGGACATCACTGAAATGTGAACARATCTCTACTTGTAATACTGTCTGCAGTGTAGTGTTGGACATAGCCCAAACTGCCAGGCCTGCAGAATTCTTAATCTATTTTAGTAGATTTAGAATTCCATCGATGTCTTTATTACTAAATGTTCCTGGTTATTTAAGCTGACAGCTATCATAGTAAATGTATTTTCTTCAAAATGCAGCAAACCAGCAGCATTGGGAAGTGAGTGCATGTTGTAAGTGAGAAGTTTCCTTGCATGCCGTGGTGTGCACTTTCTTGTATCCAGCTGTACCTCACTGTTTGTCTAAACAATACCTTGTGATACAAGAGCATGTATCTTTCTTGCAAGATGGTTGGTTTTTTTTACCCTGGTAATTATGAACAATAGAAACATTCTAAGAAAATACTTAATGGGGTCTGGAGCCAAATAAACCTTTGTGCAGTTATATAATTGCATGAAAATACAGGATAGTAACTTACTTCAGTGCCAAACTATGGGAATTTAAGTAACTGGCTTTAACATAAAACATTTTTACAAAGTGGAGCAAGTGCTGTAGATGTCACCAGGAAACAAATGATACAAGAAATACAACAGTCAGTACATGTATTCTTTTGTCTTTGAGCCTAAATGCAACAAGACGTGGCTAGAACCATTGCTCTCAATGCTTTATACAATTATATAAGAAACATAAATATCAAAACTCTAGTGAGCTTATCTGATATATAGAAATAATGTAGCAGCTTTAAAAAAATGCCTGCTGAAGAGATCAGAATAACAAGAATGGTTCAAGTTYAGGTTTTGAAGTTACAGTTTAATGCACAGAATGACTGAAATGAATTGGAATGGGAGATATGGTTGAGCAGTTTCAAAATTTTTTTCTACTCTTACACTGATCTCTCAAATTAGGACTTTGAAAATTTGTAAGTCTGAGGTCATCTTGGTATATGCTGTAGGCTAATTTTGAGAAATATTTAGATACGTAACCGTATACGGCTCAATTTTATAAATAACACTTTCCTGTTAGTGCTAGGTAAAGCAGCAGGGTTTTGTTGCTGTTGAGGAAGGAAGCTTGGTTCATTGTCTCAGCACTAAGCAGCATTTTCTCCCTCCAGGGACTTGCAGAAGCATCTAGAATGTGTAGGTGTTTCTTTAATCTTGGAGAAGGAACTTATTAAGCTTTCTGGTGCAGAACTATATGAGCCACTTACTTTTAACAGATGTTATCTGCACGAGTAGGGAGTTGCAGGTCTGGTAGACATTTGTGGCATTCAACAGTTTAAACAGTTTTCAGGTTTGAACATATGCCTTTGCCTTGAAAATCTGAATAGTTTCAGGTATTTTATGTAGAAGAAAGGTGGTTCAATGGTGAGGTTGCTGCTCTGGGACTTGGGAAACAGGTTCAGCTCACTGTGTTGCCAAAAGCTTCCTGTGTGGCCTGGGACAAGCTGCTTCTCTGTCCCTCCGTTCTCAGACTGAAACTGCAGAGCAGTAGCAGCTCTCTGCATCGCAGAAGCGTTACAAGGGTATGTCAGTCAGGTTTTGATGTGTTCACGTGCGGTAGTAACGTGGGGCATATAGCTCCATTATGGTACGAGGGAGAGGTTGAAGAGACTGCCCAAGTTACAAGCTAGGGGTAAGCTCCAGGCAGAAGGAGTAAAATCAGAAAAATAAGGGGGGGGAAGAGTTTTGACTGGAAATCCCTTGGGTCAGTTATAAACAGAGAAAGCCAATCCTTAAAACTTTAAGGAGCACTGCATTGCTTTGTTTGTTTAAGAGAGTATAAAAACAATGCTTAAAATACCTGAATGAACCAGGCAAATCTTTTCTATTATGATTCTGCCACACAGGGAACAATAGGAAAGCTGTGTTTCCTCTGTTGACTGTTCTCTTATTTGGAAAATGCTTTTAATTCTAGCTAACCATTATATCCAAATGTTATAGCTATCAATTTTGTTCATTTGTTCTGCTGGCATGATAGGCAGAATCTCTTAAATTCAGTCTGATTTATTGACTTTTCATGTGAAAGAGGTTGAGAAAAGATAGCTTGTCTACCTCCCCACTCCCCCAAGGGGGAAAAGAATTTGAAGCCACCTCTAAAGAGCAGTGTCTTTAGTAACTTTATAGAGCTAGAAGTATTTTGGATTTAAAATCCAATATAAGGTGGAAATGTAAGAGGGTATTGTCATTGCTATAAGCTGAAAATGTAGACTAGACAGCAATTATCAAGCTTTGCAAATGTGTTTTCATTGTTGAGAGTCAACACTCCCAGGAACAGTCTCTCTATCCTGACAGATAGGTGATAAATTCATTAGTTTAATATGTAATTGTTTTGATATGTATGCTCTCCACGGGTGCTTTGGTACCCACCACATTTACATCCCATGTCCAAGAAAATGTGTTTGAACTTGTTCAGACTAGTGACTTAATTAAGTGTTCTTCTGTTAAGAGCTAAAACAGTTGCATGTCAGGTTTGTTGTAAGAGTGAGGAGTCCTCTTAAAACTGCACTTCAAAAGATGTTGTTAAATATATTGGTTAACTCTTTAAGGAGGCTTATAATAACAAATGGAAACTTAGGCTGTACTAACAATTCATCTGGCAAGTTATTTCTGTAGCTAGTAGACTCAGTGCCTGTATGTGCACTAGTGCTGCAAAGTTAGGTAGCAGTGCTTAAAGGGTGTTCTTACTTCAGAAGAGGTCATGCTTATTCAAGACTTCAGGCTTTGGTTATATTTTTTTTCTCATTAACCTTTTTTTTTTTTCCTTAAATCGAGTTCAGTGTAGGTGCTGTAATTTATTTATATTGTCTTGCTAATTTGTGCTGGTGCCCTGATTTTTGGGTGGAGGAGCAGGATTTCTTAGGGAGGTCCATTTGTTCCCTTCTTGGGGGAAGGCTGCAGTACAGTATGTTGAAAACCAGGCTGTTGCATACTCATGGTAAGTTCAGGATTTCCAGGCATGTTGTTGCACATACACAGGACTTGCGATTCTTCTGGAGTATTTCCGTCTTGCTGTGTATAGGTCAGGCAGCAATCCTGCAAAGTGCCAGGAGCCTGATGACTTCCTGGTAGTATTGGGATTACTCTGTAGGTGGAGCATTGTTATTCTCCATATGCATCGTAATTTATGCTTTGAGAAACACCACTGTCAGTGCAGAACAGCAGCTGTGCAGTAAACTGGTATTTGTCTCATTGCACAACGAAGAAGAAAGGTAAGGAAGAAGGTCAACCAGACATGGACTCTACCTGATGTGAGGACAATTCCTTGGGCTCACGGCTTGTTTCCAGGGAGGAAGGCTGCTGGAAGTGAATTGTGTGAGAAGTTATAGTGAAGTATGTGCTTCAAGTGAAGAGTTAGTGTGCTGGCACTATGCTACAAAACCTGTAATTGCATATAAGCTTTTATTTTATGGGGCTTCTCTCTGTATCAGGTGAGACTTTTATTAAATATACCAGAGTGGCATTTCATTTTCTTAATCTAAGAAGTATAAAAAAGCAGGGGGTGGGAGATAATGACCTGAAAACCTTGCCTTTTGGTGGGAGCTTAATATTCTCCTCCCGCCATGGTAAACAGGAGCTGGCATGTGTTCTGTAAATGAGTATTGGTTTACTTATATGAGACAGACAAAGCCTTATTCTTCCTAAAGAACTTTCACTAAACTTG
The DNA here is from genome assembly GCA_030449065.1 of Oceanodroma leucorhoa. Classification (NCBI taxonomy): domain Eukaryota; kingdom Metazoa; phylum Chordata; class Aves; order Procellariiformes; genus Oceanodroma; species Oceanodroma leucorhoa. Next base: position 9,774,455 of record JASVER010000017.1, read on the forward strand.
CGCTTACTGAAGAGCTCTGAGATTAGTCCTAATTGTTGTGACTCCTTGTGTAGTACTAACACGATTGATAAGTAAGCTAGATTCTGGAGGAGACATCTAGTCCTTGCAGTAGCAGGAATTTTGGCCCGCATRGTGGCTTGTGCAATGAACTGAACATGGTCTGTACTGTGAAGTCCCACGGTATTAAAATAACCGTGAGGTGAAATCTTAATGGCAACAGTTTTGCCTTCCCAGAGTATTAATGTAAATGAACCATTGCGTTTTTTTAATTCTGCATTGGATTTGCTAAATTAGCTCTATAAAATCAAATTTGATAAACGGTGACTTGCTTTGTGTGCTTTGGTTTCATTAAATCTTTTTACATTTTTAAAAAATGTCAAACCAAATATTCATATGATAGTGTTCTTTTCATTATTTGATACTTCAAATGAACTAAAAAATCCATTATTTACAGTCCTTGTTAGACTCCACAGTTGGTTACGAGTGTTAAAAAATATGCTTGCTTGCTTTGTTCTGAGCTCACTGTAGACAAAATTGTTAAATGTTGTCTTAAACTTGTGTTCAGATGGCCTGTAATATGCTGTGCTACTAGGAGACATATGTAATGTGAAATCACAGTTTGCAGGTATTCAGCTCTTCAGAGCTGGCTTTAGAGTGTCTTAAATGTACAGTTTAATGGAATTAGTCTGAATGTGATATTCTCGCATTTAAATTTGGAACTTGCCTTTGGATCTGTATATGAAAGGTAATCTTTTACTTCTGCAGCACTCTTAAAGTTTCCCTCTGTTTGGCTTCTACCCAACGTTTTCAGCACAACATTTTGGTGTTACTAAGGCAGATATATTTTTTTTTTTTAAGTAGTACTTTCAAAATTAATTTCACACACTCGTGTGTACATGCTGCTATTTCTTTAATAAATGTAAGAGTACTCTGTGAAAACTGAAGAAGATATTTTCAACTTGTTAATTTCCGAACCAGCTGGCCTTTTGATTTTTTGCATACTTCACTGGAAGAAGGTATATGTTTGTTTGTGCTGATGAGCTTGTACCCAGGATTCAGAGTGAAAATCAGCAACACTGGCTCAAAAATGGCAGACTTTCTTTTTAACCAGCCTCACCTTTTCATATTGAACTTCCTCAGGTTAAATAAGCTTCATCAGGATTTGTAGTTTGATGGAAATAGTCTTAGTGCTTCAAAGTCATTGGGATGCTCTTGAGACTCTTGCCCTTCCATATTTGAAGACAAATTTGGGTTGAATTTGAAATAGCTGGTAGCGTGTGGAATCTGAGCTTGCAGAGTGGTTAGCCTAGATGAAACAGGTACTAGTAGTTGAAATTAAACAGTTTTTTTACTAATGAGTAACTAGTAATAATAAGTAATCCTAATAAGTAATGTGCTTATTCCCTGCTTAATTTTTAATTTGGTTTAGTTGTCATGAATGGAACAACTTCTATAGACTAATGCATGTAAGCATTTTCAAGAACAAGGACCTAATTTATCATATTTAGAGTTTTACATACAGCACTTCTTTAAAATTTTGAAAAGGCCCATAATATTAAAAATAATTGTAAATAATCACCTCTGAACTTGCATTATTAAGCATTTTAACTAGTCTGTAACTTAAATTAATAAGCTTTTAAAAATTTGTTTTGAGATTGTATGGGGTAAGTCAAAGTGAATTAGTGTAACTATATTTTGTTTTTCTCTGCTTATGTCTCGTTTTGAGTAACTTTGTATTACCTAGACTTAATATGAAGTGATGAAAACTGTACTTCTGACTTGTAAAAATTTTGCATTATTGAACATGTTCTTTCACTGTCTTTTAACTTTTACTTTATTGCTTTCTAGGCTACTCATCACTCATAAGTTTTTAATAGCTAAATTTCAAGAGTGTCTTTTATAATGGCCTCATTGCCCAGGATTCTTCCTTTAATTTGTGTTAGCTCAGTGCATTTAGAGGGGCAATTAAAATACTTGTTTTAGCTAGGCAAAAACCATTAATAGGTGAGGGGGTTTTTTTGGCTGTCTTAAGAGATCAGTGATAGAGAGGAATTTTGCATCCTGTGCAGTGTGTTTCCTCATTTCATCATATCCCAAAGCCTTYGGGTGCTATTGCCAATACCTTAAAATGGAGGAAAGGGGTTAAAGTAAGAGCATGAAACATCACTTGCAGGAATTCCTGCAAAAGTTTTTGAGGAAGTACCAGTCTGTTCCATCATGGAACTTGTAGATCAGTATTTGAAATAGGCCAGCGGATGATGGATTCAGGTAACTTCAGAACATTTTCCTTAGAACTCCAGTCTTCCCCTAAAACATACTGAAATTTTTACCTAGACAGAGGTAACATTGCTGCACTTTAGCCTAAAGATGAAGAGCTTGTGCGTGAGTTGATGTCGTTGGCCGTGGTGAATGACTGCAGCTTTCTGGCGAGCAGTGTGTCTGGAGTTGGGAGGCAGACCGAAATGGCTGTGAAAAACCTTAACTGCCAGCTTAGGAGGGAGGGAGGCGGTGGTCAGTGTTAACTCATTGCGTGCATCTTTTGTGGTTAACTTCATCTCCGTTGTTTCTTGTGTCAGTTTGAGCCAACTGTTTCTCATTTGCATATTATTATACCAAGGGTCTTGGGGTGTTTCAGGTTTTACTGGATTCAATCTGTACTGAAAGAAGGTATATCAAACTGTATGATTTGATGCATTTCTGTTGTAAAATGTATATTTTAATACATGTTGGTTATATGTGAATGTTGAAAGCACTCCGGATTAATGCTGTAGCATTTAAGTAGTAGATAGTATGCAATAAAATTATAGTCATTTGACTTAGAATCATAGAATAGTTTGGACTTGCTGAGGTACACTGGAAATGAAGGGAATAGTTGGCTTACCCTGATTTAACAAGTCTTCATGGAAAACAGCGAATCAAATGTGTTTTGAAGACAGAGTTATGACTGAGTAAGACTTAAGTGCAAGATAAGACTGCTGGTTTTGTTAGATGATTCATCAGTGCAAATTATGATTCTTCTATATTGTGGCCTGGTTGGAAGCTGGATTAGATGCTGAGGGAGGGCTATATTGTTTGATATGCCTGGTTTGATCAGATATAGGAGATGTCATTGCTACTGGTACTTATTTAAGTTTTTTTAATTTTGAAGATTAACTACTTATGCTTGGGAATTCTTTTCCAGGTGAATACTGACCTTTTGCAGCTGCTTTTTTCCTTCTTCTTGACCACTTCAGAGAAGGAATCAGCATAGGGGTCAGCATAGGGGTCAGCATATCCTGGAGACTTCCAGTTTTCATTTGTAGATGTAGTTAAAATGTTGCTAGTAGTTTGATATGCTTCTAGCAAATCAAAGTCCTATTTTCTCTGTTTAACAGAAGCATACAATGTCTGTTGTGCCCTCCAGAACAAAAATGAATCAGTGAAGGATCGTTGGGAAATAGAAAAGCTCAGCATGTCATTTTAAAACAGTCAATCCTAAATTATCTTCGGTTGTTGTCAGAATTGTACCCAAGTCATCTCTCCAGCTCCTGGATTAGTGTTTTTCTGTCATGCTTTGGGTACTTAGAAAATTGTGGCTTTAAGGGGTTTGTGCAAGATGAGCARAGACTGCTTGTCTCTCGGCTTAAATTATCTATATGGTGTTCCGCCTCTACTAGAAGGTTTTCAAAGGGTTGAAAATAGAGAAGTTTGAACAACTGTCCTGGAAGATTTATGTGACTTGTTTTTAGAGGCTATTCTGAGCTGGTTGTCTCAGGGTTGGGGTTGGTCRTGTGTCCGTGTGTGTCCCCCGCCCCCCCCCTTGTTGTCCTGGATGTATGTATGTAAGAAGGAAAGCTTTCATTGCTGTGTTCTTCAAGGTATAAGCAGGACAGTCTGAACTCATCCCTTACCCTTGGGAGACAGTAAATGGAGTAAATGGCCAGTAGAAGAGATGACCAACTGGAGAGTAGCTGATTTACAGCAGGAAGCTGATAGTAATTGCCTAGGCAAAAGCCAAGAGCACTCAATAATTAAGCTGTCCCTGGAACTGCAGGAAAGACTGGAGATTGGGGATGCTGCTTACCTTCCCTTTGCGGCGATAAAGCTAGTTTAAATAGTAGAGCTTAAAAAGGGGGGTGGGGAGGAGGGATGGGCATGACTTATGGCATCATTTTATATTTATCAAGTGTAGTTTTATGAGTGTTGTTCATAATTTCTTAAAGATAGGTAAGTAGTAATGTATGTTTCTTAAACTTCTTAGCTAATAGAAAAAGAACCCCAAGTCATCTCCTGTGGTAAGTTAAATCCAAAGTTCAAAATGTCCATACACTAATAGAGCAGGAAGTAGAAGTGTTACTCTTAAATTAAAGAGATAAAAATAATGATAAGATTATACACAAAGCTTGGGGAAAACACACATAAAATAGAGCTAAAAGGTATTAAAGAGCAGTGCTTATCTTGCTGTATTTCTTAATCAAGCTTTCATGTGGATGGTGCAAAGCCGATTGCATGGTCATTTATTCACATGAAGTTCCACTTTCTCTAGTAAGCCAGTGGTCCATGGTTTATGCCTGCTTGTGGAAACCAAGCATTAGCTGTCAAAGGAGAGATTAGGCCATAGAAATGTTACTTTGCATGCCACTTTAATGGTCTTGTACAGACTTTGTACTTGAAGATACGGAGGCTGCAGCCAAACTGTAAAGGAGGTGAACTCAAGAGCAGGCGCTGGTGTGAAATTAAAAATAGAAATTGATGTAGGAGAGTTCAAGCAGTCTGTTATAAATGGTGAAAACGAGATCCTTGTGTGCCTCTGCAGGTTCTAGCTGTGCAGTCATGCATTTACAGTTATGGACTGGGAGAAGGTGATCTGTGATTTTTATTTATAGTGGTGCCGAGGAAGCCAGGCAGCCTTCAGTTTGTGATATAAATGTTGAGGAATGTTGGTATATGGTACACCCGAGAGGAAAAGAGTGGTGAGAGGGGAAATCTGAGAGAAGYTGGGCTGGTGAGGTATGTACCTACTTAAATTAGTACACCGCCTCTGGAAAGAGGGATGTAAGGCTTCAAAAATAAGTGAGATGTCCTGTTTGGGTTATAATACAGCCCTCCGAGAAGGAATTTTAAGGAGCTGAGAGTTTTCTGAATTCTTACATATGAGTGTCAATATACACCACAAAATGAGTTTTCAAAAATATTTTAGCTTTTGGTGGATTGTGGCGAGAACCGAGAGGTAATGGGCCACAGGGGTATTTTTTTCTGAAGTAACACTGTGTCATTGACCCGTGTCTCCTCCCTCCCCTGCCCCCCCCACTCTGGGGAGGGAAGGCAAAATAAAATGAAGTTGTATGYAATCTGCTATAGGTTTGATGCCTTCAGCTTTTCTCCCTAAGAACTCTGTAAAACATACACAGACTTGGAGATTTTTGTTTATAATCACCTGAAATAATAATTTCATGAARAATAAATCATATCTATGTAAGACAGGATCCGTATTCTGAAGACTCTTTTAGGTTGAAGTTCTGGTAAATTGTTAGGCTGGTGGTCTTCCAGATAGTTTTCCTACACTGAAGGATTAATGTTGGAGTTCTGCARTTGCTTTTATGAATCTTTAGAAGTAATATGGTAATTCCGTCTTTGTTGCTTTTTTAGTCAGTCTAGAATTGCCAGGAAGGGTGTCGTAGTGGTGGTTTTGTCATGTGTGTTCAGTTGCTTTAGTAACTGGAAGAAAGGCACAAATTGATTTTTTTTTTTTAATGTGCGCTACAAATTGTGGTTCATTAATGAATGCTGAATAGAACTGGTATTAATTTACAGTGGAATCTTGCCAAGGTGTAATATGATGGAAGCAGACTTTTAAAACTGGAAAACAATTACATGATTTCATGTTTGATTTCRATTTTATAATAAAGTTAGAGGAGTTTTTTTCTCTCTTATTCTTTAAAAGCATCAGTCTGGTAGATGTCAGTAATCATGTGAGGAATTTTAAACTAATCTGAAGAAAACAGCAGTTATACAACTTAAGTTTTTAAATTAATGATAGTTACCCTGTATTTTCATCRGAGGACAAAGGAACTGCAAATAGTATTATTTTGTAGGCTAGAAATTAACTAGTAGCACTTTGAAATAGAAACTCTGTATGAATTCAGGTTGTTTTTCTGTGAAAATTTGTTTATTGACAAATAARAGAAAGCTTCTGAATTTYGGCTTTTGCCCTGGAAAAAAACAAYTTCAGYTAATTGTATGCTCATAGTGGAGCATTGTGAGTATCCTCCTTCAATTTTTCATAAAGGTYTTTTGAAAGATAGATGCTTTGACATTCGATTGGTTTTATTCAAGGATTCTTAATTGTTAATTGTTAAACCACGACATTAATCAATTTGTATCTTGTTTCAAAAAGAAGTTTTCCTTGTTTCATTTTCTTCACATCTGCAGAGAATGCAGCGTAAGCCTGCTCAAACAGGAAACCAGCTTTTCTTAGGCACAAGGCTTTTCTGGGCTTCATAAACTGTTGATATTAAGCTGAAATGGTKTCCCGGAAGTGCTGTACATTTTGTTGAGGGACCACCTGGCACAATTGAGGACAATACTGGTAAATGACAAAATTTGTTAACTCATTTAAATGAAAAGAATGTGTGATGCCAAGTTCTGCCTGCTTAGAGGTATAATTTAGAGGRTAGCTACCCATAGGCTTGCCCCTAGCTACAGATGTGTTTTATAGTAGATGTTACTTCAGTGTAAAGTGATCCCAAGAGCCAGCATGTGAATTACTGATGAATGTTTGTTACGATAAYGACATTGTCTTAAGAGTGCTCAAGTGTTTGTTTTTGCTGTTACTTATAACTATAACTCAGCTACAGAACTTGTCTTAGATCTGTGATATTTAAATTGAGGAAYATACCAATAGAATTTAGATTACCTTAGTAAATTTTGTTACTTTATTGAAGAACAAACCTATGCCTTTGAAGATTTAAACCATCATTGCATACCTTAAATATAGAGACTCCTTTACCTTTTGGAAGTGGAAAGAAAAACAAATCAGTCAAGTGCTTAACAGAAGGCTTACGTACCTTTAATGTCCTTGTAGCTGTATAGAAAACATCTTGCATCTCAAACAAAAGTGTGTTAACTTTGTTGAACACACAAATGCATTTAACTTTAGAATTAATAGCTTATATTAAAAAAAAGCCACTAACAATTTCAGTAGTCTGTCATCACTATGGTATTGCATCTCTTCAACTTTTTGCAAATACTGCTGAAATGAGATTGTTAGATCTGGTCCCTGATGCCAAACTTAATGTATCAGGCTTGAGTTCACACCAGAGGAGTAGTTTGGTGTTGGGCACAAAAAAGGTTAGTTATTTTGCAGATTATGTTAAACTACTTAAAACTGTTTATTAGAAATTCTTCTAGTATGGTATCAAAATCGTGATAATAGATTTTTAAAAAATTGTTTCTCAAAGTGATTGAAGCAAAATTTGACTACTATTCTAATTAGTCATATAAAAGGAGAGCTGTAAATACAAGCATATATCTACATATTTGTATATCTGATCCCCCAAAATAAATATATGCTTATCTGTATATCTGATTCCCCAAAACACTTTAAAATGTGCTTAACCGTATGTGTGGTGTATCAATAGCTAGCTACAGATAGTTATCAGGTGTCTGCCTCATTGTGTGTGTATATAACTATATTTAAATCAAATAACTTTAAGCAAGGGAATAGCAAAGGAAAACAATTTCAAGAAATATTAAAAAGAAACTTCCATATTACACAGTGAAAGCTGGAAGATGTTATATAAAGTGTGAAGTGCTTAAACCTTCTGTGTCTCATCTTAATATTTTTGGATATGTACTATGTCTGAGTTTTGTAACAAAATGTAAAGAAGACTGAATTGTTTCTTTCCTGCTCTGGGAAAGATTGGCATCGACCTGATTTTTATCATATTTAAATGTTGGTTTCTTGCGATTTTTAGATAAGTACGCAAATTTATCTTTGGTCTTAGAAGGCTGCCTCTTAAGGTAAAATGACTATCCCATAAAATAAAAGGAAGCAAAAAAAAATGATGCAGTAGCCTGCAGTAAGACAGAGCCGTAAAAGGTGAAGCAGGCAAAATGGGAATAGGTGGTCAGCAGTACTGATTTTCATTTATTTATTTTTAAAACCAAAAAAAAAAAAAAAAAAGCCTGCCACCCTCAAACTGAGTACCACGTGGATATTGAGGATTTCAGTTTTGGACTATGAAGTGTGTTCACATCTCTGTTGCTGCACATACAACTTCATTTTGACTGTTTAATGTATAAGGATGAAAAGATGTCTGTTGTTAGACATGAAGTTCTTTTCGTAGGAGAAGAGAATGTGAACGATGTTTCTAAAAGCCTTTTTGTTGAATTTGCTTAAGCAAAATATGAAAAATCACGTTGGACAGTAGAGCTGCTGACAAAGATCCTTTCTTGACCATGAAAGGCAATGTTAAAGAAGGAAGTGCAAACCTAGCATTATCTCAACTTTGTGCAAGTTGTGAAGGAGAATCTTTAATTATTCTTTAGTGATCTTGTAAAAGCTAGTCTTGATGCTCATCTACTATTTACTACTTGTATCTTTGCATTTAGGGTATTAGATATCCTAAGTATATGCTTCAAAGAAGTAAGAAAGACCTATCTAAAAATTCAGTGGTGGTAGTGGGAGGAAACAGCTACGCTTCACTTACTCTCCTGTAGAAACTTCTTTAAGCTACTAGTTGAAACCGCTCAAAATGTCATGGGTAGGCACAGAACAGTCTTAAAATTAGTAACGAGGAACTTTGCTTAACTTCTATGCTTTTTGTTCTGCAGTGTGATGTTCAGGGTCAGAAATGCCTTATGTGGATCGTCAGAATCGCATTTGTGGTTTCCTAGATATTGAAGAAAATGAGAATAGTGGGAAATTTCTGCGGCGATACTTCATTCTGGACACACGAGAAGACAGTCTGGTGTGGTACATGGATAACCCACAGGTGAGATGTTCTTGGCAATAGTTATCTGGCTTCTATCAATTTAAACTTTTTCATATTTTTAACAAATTTACTKAAGAAAAATAGGGTTTAATATTAGTTTATGGACCTGGTAGCTGGGGGGGGTTGGTTACATAAATGAAATAATTGTAAATCAGTGTCTCCTCCRTGCTAATATGTGCAATATTTTAAAGAAAAAAATAGAATTCGTATTTCTGTTTAAAACATTGCCAGTTGCAGCTAGTAGTAAAACATTAAAAACAGCTCGAACATTAGTGAATTGCTGAGAGGAGAATTGGGGATYAGATAGGAATCTGAATTTTATACCACACTAAATCAGTTACTTGTTTTGAATCATGATGTCCTATATTTATTTTATTTTCTATCAAGTGTCTTGAACGTGCATTGCAGGTTCTCGCAGGCACTGGGTAGTGCTATATAATATAACCAGATGAGCCAAATCATATACTAGTTTCATTATTTCAGGTCTTCTAATTCACCTTTAACCCTATGTGGAAGTACGTAGTTTTCCTTACATTGCATGKGTCAGTTAGCAGCTTTAGGTTACTTTACTTCAACTGAATCAGTCATTGAAAAGCRATTTCTAATGATGCTTGCAGTTTCAATACAGTGTGAATGGTATGTGAATGAGAAAAGCTCATGATGAAGAGCATCCTTTATATAAAAGCTACTTTTACAATGTACACGCATCAATGTGTTTTCTAGCATAGGGGAGACCAGACAATTGCTTAGGGTTTGGGTACAGAGGCAGTGAAGGCGTAGGATCTAGGTCAGCTGACAACTGTCTGCCAGAAGAATATTTGTGTACCATTCTGCCAGGAAGAGCACAGTTAAAATGCAGAAGTCATCTACTGTTCAAAGGAACCAGTGAAAAAAAAATAATTAAACGGTGTGTAGTTCAATGAATGTGACTTGTAACTGAAGCATTCAGAAGTTCTTACTGAGGAGAAAAAAAGAAATAATTTCTGGAAATAAGAGACTTCAAACGTTTGATCTCAACGAGCGATATGAAGCAGTTCTTTTCTTCAGTTTCTCCTGTGACATAACCAGGGCATGTGGGCAAAAACTTGAAATGCCGTAGAAATTGCAGTTCATTGGAAGTTTTAAGACTAATGATATTTGCAGTACGCACCTCTTAAAGTTTTTAGTTTAGGCTTTCTTATCTTTTTTTTTTTTTAATGTTAGAGTTCATGCACAAATGAAGGGGTGCTTCGCAAGGGGCAAGTTGAAGGTTCTTAATTTTCTTCTACTGTTGCTTTGGTTTTGAAGAACTACAGAGTTTTTGTAGAGCCACTGTGCGGAGACCATTCTTAGTCCTTGAAATGATGAAACTCTTCATATAGGATGAGTCTGCGGTGTGTGCAGAACTTCATTGGGCCCTTTGTTGTTGATAGAAGTGCTCTATTTTTATCTGTGAAAATCAGTTCAGCTGTTCAAAGAAAAAATGTTTTTAAGTCCACCATTAACCACACGTTTATCCTAATATAAAGATTATAAAACTGGTGTGTGCTGGGATCAAAACCATTCTGATAAAGTAAAAATTAAATTTATTTATTTGGGCAGAATGGGAAGACTTTTTTTTGTTTTGGTGTTACCAGTCTATAGTAAACCCAACCTACTTCTTACCTTTGAAATATGAATGGAGTATAAACCAATTATTTGTCTGTCTTTCTGACTCTGTGGGTAGCATTAGGCTCCTCTTTGCGATGTAGAAGTTCATAAGATGCTACAGAATAATGAAGAGCACTTTAGCTGGGGAAAGGATCAGTGAGCAGATGCAGTACCGTTCTTATGGTCTCCAGGGAGGCCTGTAGTGGGAAGAATGATACTGTAACATAAAGGGCCATTTTGAAAGTAAAAATTGTAGTGGAAAAAAGTATATGGAAAACAATGCTCTATTTAAAGGAATAAAATTAGGAAGACTGTTTCATCAGAAACGGTTAATAAAAAAGTTAACCATGGTCTGTGATGCTCAGTTCTTTAACTGTTGTATTTCTAGGCTACTACTAGCTGATTGTGAATAGTCATAAAAACGTTAAGACTAGTCTGCCAAGCAAGGATGTAAAAACAATGGACAGCTCCTTTTTGGATTGTAAATACACTTAGGCTTAACTGCAACTTTAGGAAGTATGGTCTTTCCCTGCAATAGCTTTAATATTAAATGATAAGACTATGATTTTTCAGTCTGTTTTGGCAAATACGTGGGACGGCATTTGAAGTATCTGACATAATAGATGAATGTCACTTCTTGTCCCTTCCGCCTGCCCTGGTCAAAATACATAAGACGCCAACATCTGTTAAGGAAAAAGTATTCTTTCCGGATTTCCTGGATGCAGACCTGCAAGAATTCTTTTTCCTCTAGTAAAATACATAAACCTCTGAAACAATTACTTTTTGTATTGTTTCTAGCAGTCTTTCTGTTTTTAGTTGATTAACAGATGTGTGTATAATAAACAAGTAGTTTAGATCCTGTTTCAAGCATACATTGTGTATTGTGTATAAAAACAGGTAGGATTTTCTTTTTGTTTGTGGAATTGAGTTATTTGCTTTTTATGCGTAAACACTGACTGTGATATGACAATAAACTAGTTTCACTTTGTAACATATGATTTRTTTCAGAATCTTCCCTCTGGATCTCCACCTGTTGGAGTCATTAAACTTACCTATATTTCAAAGGTAAGGTAATATGTAAGACACTTGTTAAATTTTGGTGATAACTACCAAGGGCAACAGCTTCTGAAAGCCTCAACTTTAGACAATTTTAAAAGCCTCTTATGTAGCGCATGGGAAGCTTTTTGCTTGTGTGCTACTCCTGAATTTTAGAGAAATGTTACGAACACTTCAATAGTACCAGATTAAAATAATAACCGACTAATTACCGTGTTGTCTAGGTTTGTTTTGTGATTTCAAATGGCAGCTCTTTGTGCTGGATAGAATTAATATTTCTGAACTCTGTTTCAGTTCTTTGAGTATTTGAATTCCAGTTAGTCTTGGAGAAAAGACGGGCCATTTATGAAGTGGAAGATAAGTCTTTGGGTGTGATAGTCTGCAAGTAATAATGATTTTAATAGATAGAACTGAAGAATTTCTAGAAAATACTTAGTTCATTACACTCTTTATACACTCACTTCCAAATATGTCTGAAAGAAAACTGTGAACTAAGGAAGTCTCCATGGTTAAATTTGTAACAGATACTGCATTAACAAACAAGTAGAGAAAAACAATTGACCTTCTCTTGTCTTTCTGCTCATTTCTCATCCTTCCTTTGTTTTTCTTGTTGTCATACTGCATCTTCCCACCTTCCTTGTTTTGTGGTTTTTTTGGGTTTTTTTGTTTTTTTGGTTTTTTTTTTTATTATTCTTGTAAAAGGCATCATTGATGCTGTTATATCATGAGTACAGAAATGTCTGTGGAGATCTGCTTRTGTCCTTCCTGGTTTCCTCCTCCTGTACTTACTTTGGCCCAAACCTCACAGTTGCCATCTTAAGAAATCTGAAATCTTGTATCTCACTTTTAATGGGAGCAGGGGTGGTCACCTGCGTGTGCCTCCTGTGCAGACGCTGTATGTAACTTTCCACAGTTCTTCTAGTTATGTAGTACCTGKTTTTTGTTTCTGGCCAAAAAAAAGGTTTTGATGTGAGAGACTGCTTTGCCTTCTCCCCCACCCTTGATAGAAGTGCTCTTTAATGTAAAAATGTCAACGCCTCTCTCAAAACAGGACACCTGCTCCTCTCCTCCCCCAACGCWGCAACATTTTAGATACTCCTGAAAAAAAGTGGCTGCTATTCTTTTGATGTTAATGAACCAAAATACAACTGATGTCTTTGACATTGTGCAATGTCCTTGAATTTTTAGTTCAGTTGAGACTTAGAACTTCAAAATGCAAGTAGAAGTGTTATGTTTTCAGATTTCAACATTTGTCTGGTAATGAATTCTTAAACTTAAGGAACAGGAACATACGGCTTAAGCTGTCTTCTTACCATAGGTTGCACATCTTGAACTGAATTTTATGTAGTATTTTTTGTTATATCTGTATATCTTTATACCTAACAAGCTTGCTATGCTGCTAATTTTCAAATTTAGCCACTTGAAGGAGAAAAAAATTGTGATATCTGATGTATATTTTCTRTGCACAGTGATATTTATAATCTTAATTTCCCTACTAGGTTAGCGATGCAACTAAGCTAAGGCCAAAGGCAGAATTCTGTTTTGGTAAGTTCTTGCATGTGGCATGTGCATCAAGTACATTCTTCCGAAATTCTAAACAAAGATAATGTTCCGGAATTCAGTTACTATATACAGCTGGTAGTGTATTTTTTAAAAATAGCTTGTATTCACTGTTTCTTCTTTAGTATAAGGGAAATGTTGGCTTCTTCATAAGTTGTTTTTGTGGCTTTTCATATTGCAGCTTTATGAGCAATAGGTGAGAGCTGTTTTTCAGATGTTTGATATTTTTGAGGCATTAATAAGGTAATCAAAAATGATGGATGTTTTCAGAAACATGGCATGCCTGTCAGCTATAAAGACAAGTAATGTAACTATTTTAATCTATATTACCAATAAAAGAGTTGATTTAATTGATCTAAAARTACTGCCAGCTGATTTAACTGCTCTTACGTTAAATTTCAGCCTCTACTGCTGCACCGAAGAAAAAGAATTTGCTTGGGGTGCCTTCTAGGTTTATTGATACTTAAACTTGTTTGAATTTGAGTAAAGCTTTAGATAATCATAAAAGCCCCTTATGGCCTTTTTTTAGATTTTTCTTATAAGTAATTTGTCCAGAATTTACCATAATTCCAGATTTTTCTGACAAGCAATTGGCATTCACCGAAGTATGTGTAGAGACTGAAATCAGCCTCTGCTCTGTTTATGAATAACCATTCTTTATGGCTGCATTCACGTAAGAGTTTTAGCTCAGATGAAGGTACTGAAAATGCTTGAAGGTTTTATGACAGTTAAGGTGTCCTTTGCCATGTGCAGTGTTGTACAGACCCAGAGAAGGCARCTCCATCAGACTTCTCTGTGTTGGAGCTCATGAAACGCTTGGTAAATCACCCCTGTGTGTAAGGCTTCAGGGATTCTAGATTAGTACCTAGCGTGTCAGTTCAGTGCCATCTACAGATTCCTCTGCACATGCATGTGTAAAGGTGTTTGTCTTCATCAGTTTCCAAGTTGCTCTTGTCAGTGGGCCAGCTCTAAAAAGATGCTGGGTGAAAGCTTTTAATATTTCTGATTTATTAAGGCTTTTTTGATACTTTTTAGAGAAAAAATTTATATTTATTGTCTTTTTATTTAAATACCAGGAGTAGTTGTTTCAGTCAACTCATTACACAGTTCTGTATTTTGAATTATATTTGCATCTAATAATGTTTGCTTCAAACAATCCACTTCGGGGAGAAAGACGATAGAAGAGTAAGAAGTATTTGTTTCTGGCATGTGTTTGCTGTTAGCGATGACCTGAAGAACTGTTACGTTATAGGTAGAGCAGCAAAATCTGTCCAGATTTTAGCTACAATGCTTCAAAGTTCTGGCAAGGTTTTAGTCGCTGTTCACCTTAAAACTAATTTCAAGATAGGTTCTTAGAATTTGTGAGAAAACTAGCTGTGATTTTTCTTTTTTTTTTTTTTTTTTTACTGTTACATAGAAATATGTTTGTCCTTTTTGAATAAAGGTATGCTAGATGTTGCCAGGTAGATGTATAAACTTACTGAAAATATGCTTTCTCTGCCGAGTCACTAAAGTAAAATATAGTTTTATGTTCTGGCTACTTTAAAGTTGTTTGGTCCTGAGCATCATATACTTGGTAATCAATACTGATTTTTCCACAAATTAAAAAAAAAAAAAAAATATCAGTGATCATAGTCACGTTAATGAGTTTGTCGCAAAGGATAACAGATACTGGTCAGAGGATTAAAAGGAGAAATTGTAGAAGTCCCCACATATAAAACCTTGTTGCTTAGGGAAATTGAGAAAAGGGAAACAAGAGCTGTAGAAGATTCTGATAAAATTCAAGGCTTTACTACTATGTAATAAAAATCATTTAACAAATTCTGTATGTTGCTGTTTAAGTGGAGAGCTTAAAAAAAAAAAAAAAGAAAAATAGGTTTGGTTGTTTGGTTTTTTTTTAGAATAAAGCAAGCCTGTCAAGTGGATGTATGTATCGTAAGATGCCTTTCTAAAAAGAAATGCAGCAGAGAGCTTAAATACTTCAACTGGATTTTCCATCTGAAATCAAATCTTTTTATGATGGTGTTAAGTTTGCTCTTACATTTCAGTATTGTTAACTTTTCATAATGGTTTTTAACAGTTATGAATGCAGGGATGAGAAAATACTTTCTACAAGCCAATGATCAGCAGGACCTAGTTGAATGGGTAAATGTTCTGAACAAAGCTACCAAAATCACAGTAAGTGGTTTAGTTGATATTTAGCAATGCTTTCAAATGGTGACTATCTCAAGGTGCTTAAATGTAACCTTTGCCTCCAGTTTTTATGCTAGAGTAGTCTTTTTATCTCTACAAACAAGTCTTGGCTTGGCTTTCTAAGAGAAACTGTACAGAACGTCCCCTAAACTTGAGTTTATTTTACTTTTTGCTTTGGAATTTGGACAAAACTGTAATGAAAAATATAATTACAACATATGATGTTTTCTAATAATTTAAAATTAACCATACACATTTAATATTAATTGAAATATCCAGAATACACTTGAAAGCACTGAAAAGATACACATACGTTTGCCTGGTGTCAAAAGTTTTATTTCTTAAAGTATCCCTAAAATAATAAGCAAACACATCATGCCATGTTCCAAAGGCTCTCTCCTGATTTCAAGTAACATCCATTCAAAGAAACATTAATRCATTCTTCTGGTAAGTGTTAAATTACTTTTCTGGTTTGTACCAGGACAGCTTGTTATCACATGATAGAAAAACCCACATATTACCAGGAAACATTAATACATTCTTCTGGTAAGTGTTGAATTACTTTTCTGGTTTGTACCAGGACAGCTTGTTATCACATGATTAAAAAAAAAAAAACCATGTATTACCTCAGTCTTTTCAGGAGGCAGAAGTTATGGTTTTGTTTTCTCTCCATTTTTTGGGAAGTGATGACATGAACTGTTTTGAGAGTATACCCTTACAAAGAAAAGGGGTTCTGAGCATGGGTGTGCACATTCGTATTTGTGGTCAGTAACTTTCTCATTTTTAGGTTATCTAAGGATGTTTCCATGAGTTGTTTGCATTGTTTTAATGTAGCCTTTCTTTGGAGTTATAAAAACCTTACTACTAATAATAAATAAATAAATAAATAAATAAAAACCACAAAGCCTTCTTACTTCAGTTTTTCATAAGGAGGACACACCACAACCGGGCTTGAATTGTTTCCAGTTCAAGAAATAGAGTGAATAAAGAATTAATTGCATCAAATTAGAATTTAGTCTGAAAGCTGTTTATCCTATGTTTAACTTGCATTCTAAATGGCTGGTGAAATCATTAGTATTTTTTTGTCTTTGAAGGAACAAGCCTTTGAACTGTTAATCTGTTCAGAGGTTTAGTATGGCCAATTATTTGATCAGATCATTAAGAGCATTCAATTATTAATTTTCATATGAGCATTACTTGCTGTAGATTGTAATCCTCCAAGATTCATTGCATTTTTTAGTACTCTGAGTGCTGATAATTTCAAAATAACTATGAAATTTTGCAGTCTAGCACATTGTGTACCTATTTATAAGTACTGTTTGAAAATGTGTTCGAGAAGGTGGTTGTGGGTTTGGTCTCTAACATTGTAAGTAGGAGTTTGTGACCCATAAAGCTGTTAGCTACAAGCCCCGTCTCTTMAATGCTGGGGCCCGTGATCTGCGTGCACTAGGAGAATGTCTTACCATTCGGCGCCAGACTTGGCTGTGCATGGAGTCACTTTTTACCTGTGCTAGCGAAGCTGGGCGTTGTGCAGGGCTAAGGGGGGGGTGGAAGTGAGAGAACGAGCCTGAGGCCACAGCTGAGAAAGCTGCTGAGTGCCACYGTCACTTGGCCAGGAGGAAGCTGTCCCAGGCTGACATTTGTGCTCTCAGGACTGTTTGTACTTCTTTGCAGGCTGTTTTTTTTGTAAAATAAGCAGTYCTGGGCATAGGAACTAGAATCACGGCAGACTATAAAGTAGCTTTGGTTTTGTCTAGATCAGTTCAATTTCAAGCTTTGAGTGTGCCACACTCTTGCATGGTGATTCACTSTGTAAAGACAATTTGCATGTCCCTTCTTTGTGAAGAAATTTAGATGTCCTATGTAAATACCCAGTAGGCTGCKGGCTAAGATATTTTGGTGTGAGACTCTTGATCTCTTCTTGTTGATGTCACTTCAAATTKATTGTATTTATATTAGGGGTGAAAGGAGATTATAAATGAAAATGTCTTGGGTAGCCAGTTAGTGCATTTCTTAAGTTATACTTACTTTTTGCACAAACTCAGAAATCTGAGTAAACACTTCAGATCAAAACACTTATTGGGAAAATTAAATTCCTGTGGTGTTTTGATTGCTTTAGTTCCACATTTGAGAGAACTATCTAATAGTTAATTATAGTTAGAAATAGGTAGTTAGGGTCATTTTGGACAGAATTTAGCAATATATGTAGGATTAATGGAGGCAGTACACACAGTCTTCATGCCAAGTGCTGGAATGTGAGTGCAAATGTCATACTGGTCAGGCATGCTATTTGACAAAAGTCTCAGTACTGTAGCCCTGTGTTTATGGCCTTACTGTGCTAGCTCTACAGGCACTGGGGCGTCTCCAGTCTAAAGCACTTATTACTAAAACTGAAAGGAAGTGAAAAATAAAGAACCAGTTCTTGTACAAATTAGCAGTGCTTCTTGAAGATCAARTATAGCACTTATGGCAAAGCTGGGAACTGATTTTTAGATTTCAAGACACCTGGTGAAACGTCTTTATTGGCAGCAGTTTTCTTCTGAGARCTAAAGAATAGCCATTGCAACAAATTTTTATGTAAGCTATTTCTAGCCTTTTACAATTAGAGAACATTTGTTAAATCTTGCTGAAGACAAACTAAAATTTCTTGACTAATGATTGGCGCTTTTTTAGGTCTTCATAAAACTTMTGTTAATTATCATGTTCTGCTTTCAGGTACCAAAGCAATCTGATCCTCTCTGTCAAATGGATAATGCAAATCGTCAGGCTGAAAGCCCAGGTGGAAAGAAGCAAGTCTCTTACAGGACAGAAATTGTTGGCGGTGTTCCTATCATTACACCTACCCAGGTAATAATACCCTTAAAACAAGTGGGCTATTATTTGATAGAGGAAGCTTTGTTGTTTGACAGGTGAGAACAGGTTACGTATCACAATGTAGCTGTCAGCTTCCCACCTTGCTCAGGGGACTTCTACTTCGATGTGCACCTTTTATTGATACTGAATGGGGTCTTTTAAGGATTTTATTCTCTTTATACAAGGTTATAGAGAATTATATAAGACTATGAAGAATTACTTGAATATTGATTTTTGCTCACAGATGTCAGTTAGTATGCTGAAAACGTCTTTCTGTGTGTGTGAAGTGAATTGTTGGTGTTAACTATGCCAAAGTTCTCTCTTTTTAACTGCCAGGAAAAGTGGGCAAAAAAGGAGGTGATTAAGTCAGCTGATTATATATACTCTATGTTATTAGAGGGAGTAAGGATGACAGCAGATTTAAACTGTTGCAGAAGGGCCTTATGAAATGTCATGTGTGGACAAATAAGATAGCAAGTGAAATTCAGTGAAAATAAATATGATATGAGGGATTCTGGGAAAAACAATCCTATTTTTTAATGGAAAATACTAGATTGTGAAATAACCATTTCCACTTGAGTGAGAGGTAAGAGTTACAGACACACTATGAAAACATCATCTGAGTGTTCAGTAACAGTGGAGGAAAAAACCCACAAATATTAGGAGTTACTAGAAAAAGAATAAGGAGCAAAMCAGAAAACATTCTTGTTGCTGTATAAATCCTGTCTTTGAGCAGACCTTGATTATTGTGTCCAGTATTGTTCTCATCTTGAAAACTAGAACTGGAAAGGTTCAGAGAAAGATTTCAAGGGTGATTGGTCCATGTGGAATGATCTCCATGTGAGGAGCAATTATGTGGGCTAGTACTCTTCCGTGTGCAAAAGAAATAACGAAAGGAGGATGTAAGAGCTCTACAAAATCACGATTGGCAGGAGCGGATGGTGTAAACTGTCTTTTCCAGTATGARAGCTATGGGCTTTTAAACAAAGCTAATGGTGTAACCAGGTGAAAYAAAGGAAAGGAGTTCTTCTTTCAGTGAGTAGTGAAACGTAAGGTACTCCTTGCCAAAAGATGGCATGGATGCAAGAAACTGCTGAGTTTGAGAGATTGGATAAGCTTATGAAAGAAGAATCTATGCAGTGCTAAAGATAAAGACCTGTATCTGTTTCTGGAAGTTCCCTGAGCTGAAAATAGTTGCAGATTGGATTRATATCATGTAAATGACATGTATACGCCCAAACTATATTTAAAAAGTTGGTGAATTCTGATGTGTCTTATGGTYCTAGAAATAGCTTTTTCTTTGCTGTAGCCACCTCTAGTGTTTTGGCCTTAAAGTCACATTATGAGTTTGCACTAAATACACRCATGTATCTTGTTTTTAGATCTGTTAACATTCTTCACTGAGTGTCTGTCAATATTGTTTGAGAATATTCAGCATTTTCTTAGTTTAGTTTCTAAATGGAGCTTGCAAGTACTCAACCAGAGCCCTTGGAGAGTCTCATTAGTTGTCTCTAGAAATCAGTTGGAATATTTTATCCTTTCAAACAAATTGGAAATGGGATTTGTGAGCATGGGATGATACAGTTATTTCCTRTTATAACTAGTATAGTTATTCTTTGACTTTTAGAAAAAACTGAGAGTATTCTGAACTTTCCTGCTTTTCTCTAGAAAGAAGAAATCAGTGAGTGCAGTGAAGGGGGTGATAGGAATTATTTGAAACGGTCACAAAGTCACCTTCCTTATTTTACTGCTAAGCATCCCCCAGATAATGCTATTATCAAAGCTGGCTACTGTGTAAAACAAGGAGCAGTGGTAAGTATTTGAGATCAGTGTGTTTCGTAATCAAGAACAAAGGTCCTAAGGTGGTAGTTGTACTTACAAGTAGATGATTAAAAAAAAAAGACATTTAGTAACATTCCTTTTTTTAGTTAAAAATAAACTAGAAACCTTTAATGTACCGTCTTTTAACATTTCTTACAGGGTATTTGTGCTGCTAAGTTGTTACAGTTTCAGTGGAGATTGTTGAAAAATTCTTGTAATAGAAAACAGTAGCTTTCAGAATTCTTAATTTTTGCAGTTTTAAAAAAAAATTGGGCAGAGTTTTGCAGAATTATTTTTGGGGCACTATATACATACAACACACAAATAAATACATGTCATATATAAATAYAAACAAATAATTATAAATAAATTCATTATACAATATAGTATATTATAAATATAAACTAGAATTATAAATATAATTAAATATATAGATAGATTAATAATATATASTATGTAAGCATATTTGTATTTTATATACAGAATATATAAATATTTATTTATTTTCCTTTAACAGATGAAGAACTGGAAAAGAAGATACTTCCAGTTAGATGAAAACACAATAGGATATTTCAAGTCTGAACTGGTAAGTTTCCAAATGTGTGTTATCTTCCAGTGATAGTTGCAAGAAAATCTAAAGCAATACGCTTGTATTTGAAAAATGTGCTGTGCTGCTCCTGCATCTCTTAACTCTGTACTATAATAACTTTTCATGATTGGGAAGAACAAAAAATTAATAGAGTGGCTGTTAACTTGGACTTCAGTCTTCTGTTTGGAACCTGTCTGTAGGGCACTGAATAACAGTAATAGGATATATTCTACAATCATCCTGCTTTTTGTTTTAGTATCTTATGTCACTTTGTACTCACATATAATTAATTGTGTTCTTGAAACAGCTGATCATTATGTGGAGAGACAAAACTGTAATCTTGCAATTCTTAATTTAAAGTTAGAATTATGAGATGTTTTATCATACATATGATGGGATCTTTTCCCACGCACTTGTTTCACCAGGGCAGCCAAGACAGGCCAAGAACTCTGCTGTTCAGAAGTAATGCTTACAGAGTTTGTTTCGGGTTCATGATCTTTCTTYCCCACTCATCAGTCTTCAACCTTTTGACCAATTTTGACCAAATGTTAAGTGCCTTCAGGCTTCATCTAAAAATGAAGTGGCTGGTACTGGAGACAGTCTGTTTTCCCCAAAAAGGAATCCCACAGTTACTAAACATGAGAAAATCTGTACCTAGGGAATGAAGTCTGAGTTGTAGAGTATTATAAATTAAGGAAAATTGAGTTTACAGGCCAACTGTAAGATGTAAAATGTTAAGAACCCAAATTTCAGGCTGTTTCTGAAGAGAACTTTTGCTTTACTTTTAATGAGGGAGTATGCAACAGTAGCAGGAGTTTGATCTTGCATCATTATCTTTGTTAAAGTGTCAGCATAACACAATTCTGACTCATTGCCTATAATAAACCCTCTATGTTTATTTTTAAAAACAGTCTGCAGATTGCTCACAAGCAAATTCTAACTCGGTGAAGAAGTGTACTGTGTGAGAGTGTACTAGAAAGATGGTAGAAATRCATACACTTTTAGTGTTTCATCATGCTCCTTTCCAGTTTAACTATTTTGAACGATGTAAAATCTTGTGGCGTCCTCTGTTCAGGTTAATATCCTCTTGCTGCAGTTTGAGGAAGGCACTAGACTGGCCAGCTGTCAGACAACAGGGAAATAGATCCTGCTTCAYAGTTTTTACTGAAACTATTTTTTTTCCATTTTAAGAGAGTCATCCCTCTTCTTTTCAGGGAAGTAAGTACTGAATAGATAGAGAATATCGTGTCCTTTTATTGGACTGTAGTGGTTAATCAAAGAATTCTATGGTTAGGAAATCTAATCATGATAGTCATGTTTCATACAGTTTTTAAACAATTGGGATCTGCCTTGTCTGAAACATACATGTTGGAGAGACATTTAATCTGTACTGGAAAGAGCAAAACTTTTAACACAGCACAGCCCACCAAGAAGAAAACACCTTCAACAACGTAACCATATGTCCATCAGACTTTTATTTATCTCCTACAAACACAAAAAGGGTAAAGTGCTTTCTCCTGAAGATTTCAAGTGGTGAATGATTTCTTTCAGCAATGTGTGGGATCTCCATTTCCCTAATAATCTCCTGTTCCTAATGAGAGTAATACAAAGACAGGGGAAAAGTTCAGTAGTGATTGTTTGTCATGCCTTTGTGGTTAAGAAGGCTATCATATTCAGCTAGTGTAGCATCAGACTTCTAATTCTGGAAAACTTCTTTCTATTGGACTTCAGTTCCCAATAGCTGCAGTCTTCAGTCAAGTATGGCTCTTTCTTGAAGTTAGCTTGTCTTGACAGCCAGCCTGCTCATCYGTACTTCAAATGACTCTTACTGGATATCTTGAGATGCTGTTGTTTTGCATCTRTAGAAATATAGCTGAGTGGTCTGCTCTCAAAAATGTAAAAACTGTTGTTTTTTTTTTTTAATTGAAAAATGTGTAGGTTCTGGGGTGTTTGGGTTTTTTTGTTGTGGTTGTTTGGTGTCATGTCCGCCCCCCTTAATGATCTCCTCAGTTTGAGGAAGCGCCCATGTCAGTCTTCAGGTGGAGCATAGTGGAATACAGGCAATATCAGACTTGGAAAATCATAACTTCTGTGCTGAGGTCTTCCCTGCAACAGGTGTCTGTATTCCAGGGATGATSTTGCAGTTCACATTTGATGTATAACTTTGAAAACACTGTTGTAATGGATGAGTGAACCTAGGAAGAGCAGGGAGGGAAGAGGGAGGAAGAGGGGCAAAATAGCTGTAAGCATTAAGTTCTAAACTCTGTACATTTGATCAGCTATAAAGACAAGTGATCTAATGAAAACTGACATTTGAGGATGGTTATATTTGGGTGACACTYGCTGATTGCTATAACAACATAAATCTCTTAAGTATATGGAATAGAAATTGTAGACAAAGTAGTCATTCCAGAGCTGACAGCTTTTGTTTTGACTATAAGCTGAAGCCAGCTGAAGTAGTCCATTGTAACATTGCCTAAAGAAAACACATTAGCAGGTAAAATAAATTGTTGTTTGTTTGTGTTTTACTGCAACAACCGCAGGAAAATAATAGGATGTATGACATGACGTTGTCATGGCAAAAGTGRAAGTATTTCTGTTTGAATGTTCTCACTTTTTTCGTGTTGTGTGAAACACTGACAGAATTGTAACACTTATTTTTGTTACGGTAACAGAGTTTTCATATGCTTTAAGAATACTTGCTCTTTTACAGGTTTTGGTATGATTGATTTCTTTGTATTATTTTTAATTGTATTGAGTATAGGATACAATTAATCTTATTTAAAGTCATGTCATGCAGTACAATTAGCAAAGCATCTTGTATTCTAGCATTTCAGACCAGATGACTATAATCACGGTTTTACTGAAATAAGCTGCTTGARGCCAGATTCAGTTTTCTGATCTAGTTAGGGGAAGGGGACAGGGGTGGGTTGTCTCCATTATGGTAAGCTGAAGGAATTTTTTGGGTTTTTTACTTCTTGATTTCGCCTCCTYTTCCTTGCAAGTGCCATGGTTGGTTTAATACTTAAAAAAGCAAATTAAATTTCGRTTGACATCACCTTTTGCATAAGTGACTGCCTTGAAAGTCTAATTTAACTAAGTCTGCTGCTGTCAACTGTCCTGACCTCTGGCTTTTTGACTATATTCTAGTTGTTAGATATACTCTACTGAAATATTCCCCCCCCCCCTTTTTTTTTTCTTCTTTTTTCAGGAAAAGGAACCTCTCAGGGTTATTCCACTTAAGGAGGTCCATAAAGTTCAGGAATGCAAACAAAGGTGAGGAGAGAAGCACTGATGTGGTTATATGGGATGTAGTACACTACTTTGTCATGGCTAGACTGGTCATTGGAAACAATGGAGAACTTTTTAATAACTTCGGTTGATGTATGCATGTGATACTCTTATAGGACAGCAAGTAGTTTTGTACATAAAACTGGTTTTGAGGGTTCTGTGTTAGTGCGTGTTTCAAACTTCTAGCATTCAGTAGAATGTAAATGCATTGGACAAGGGTGGAACAAAGGAGTATCATGCAATTATGAGTTAGAGGTGCATGAGTGCTGCCTGGTTTGAGGCAGCAATTTTAGGAGTCTCTATTCTGCTTATATAATCTCTAAACCTTTAGAGGACGTTACCTTCTGTTAAATGTCTGAATTTAGATGGGAACACTCTTCCTCCTGCTGTTTCCCTCCCACCAAATGGCAATATACTAAGGAATTAATTGCCTTTGTAGTAGGTTTTGGTTTTTTTTTTAGCAGACTACTGCTTAGGACTAATACTTTGCAAAGACATAACAAAATATAAATGTGAAATTTTACAGAAATTTGACTAGAACAATAAATATTTTTAAATTTAACATGATATGGTTTAGAATGTTCCGATTAAAAGCATATATAGCACACGCATGCCACTGATTAAACTGAAGAGTCTTAGGRCTAAAATAAGTAAGAGATGCTGGTGGTTTTTTTTCTACTTGGTATTTACCAAAACAACAACAGTAGAGTGATAAAGAAATGTAAAGGTCTTCAGACAACAAATGCTCTGGTTCTCTGCATATCCTAGAGTCTTTTTAGAATAGAAAGTTGTACTTGCTGTTGAAGTATTTTTGTGTGTTTCATTTACAGTGATATAATGATGAGAGACAATCTCTTTGAAATTGTAACAACTTCTCGAACCTTTTATGTACAGGTAACTTCTTTTTTAATCTTTGGGCAAAACCAGGAGACTGCCATAGCCAAAGCAAAGAATCGCTGCTGTTTTGCTTTTTAAGTTGTATTTAACTATGCCATGATTTTCAGAGGGAACGTGATCTTCATTATGTTTCAGAAAGATGCATRTAAGAAATATTCCACATAACAGCAACTGTTATGTTGTTAGCTTATGAAAGCAATAAACAATAAATCCAAATGTGATTTTGTTGGTTTTCAGGCCTTCAAATTCTGTAGGATAAACTCARTATTTTAAATCTTTTATTTTGAAGTACTGAATTCTTATGTATTGAGTTCTCAGATTCAAGTTAGTTGCCACATTAAAATATCTACTAAAGCAACATTTAGATTTCAGTACCTCTTTGGTTATAGGTGCCATATGCACTTTATTCACTGCATCCTTACCATGTTATCTTTTAAATGTTTGAATATAATGCAAATCACGAAGACTTGCTTTTCGTAGCTCTGTGGGAGTGTGATGCTTATAGTACTGGAAATAATTTTTGAGTTTCTCTTGTAGGATCAGAAAGGCCTGTATAGTCTAACACAGGCAGTCGTGCCAGATGCTGAGTTACGAGCTGTCCTATAGYTGAACATAGTTAAGTGACATGTTGCAGGTGTTTCTTGCTGAGTGGATGTGCTAGTTTAATAAAGTTGCAACCGAATTAGGAGATAGCTTTAGCTTTTTATCTGTCTTTATCCCAGATATGTACACCCTTGGTATTCACTGTTGATCTACTGCATCTTTGTTGGATTGTTGTTCTAAGTAAATGTACAGCTGACCCCCGACAGACACTGATTTTTATTTCACTGTAACTCTTCAGTAAATACCTCATAGAAGTAAAATGCAACAGTGACCGAAAAGTACAGAAGTTATGTCATCAGCCAAAGTCTGCTAAGAGGGGTCAGCAGATCTTCTGTAAGAATTTCTGTGGGTGCTTTATTTTTTTTGTTTGCTGAAAGTAAAAATTTTAGTTTAGATAATGCAAATAGTATAAAATAGTAAGCAAGAAATAAGTATTTTTGTATAACTATATACATATAATAGTAAGTTCAGGGTAAGATTTTAAGAAATATCTGGGTTAAGAAATGGAAGTCCCCATGRCTTTAGATAACAGACTACTAAAGTAGGGTAGGGCTGTCATTTTAATGCAGATGCTCAGGACACTGGGAAAGTTGAGAGTTGATTATGTTAAATATAATGTATATTGTTTGACCCAGGCGGACAGTCCAGAAGACATGCACAGTTGGATAAAGGCAATTTCTGGGGCCATTGTAGCACAGCGGGGACCTGGAAGATCAGCAGCTTCCGTATGTTATTCTGAACCTCAGAGAAAATGTGATTAGTTGATGTTCACTTGTGCACATGAAGTTCTAGYTGTTTTTTCCTTCTACCTGTCCTCTATCCTGTCCTGTGGTAACGTGGCATCTTTGCATGAACTTTCGTACAGACTGGCATAAAATATTTTGTGTTTTTAATTAAGCACTTAATCTTAGTCTTACATATATGTAACTTTATGTGCATTGTATTGTCTTGAATACGTAGATAATGCAAGTGCTAACCTAGAAAAATTCTTCTGAGTTCAGTATGATCTTTGTCACTATGCTGCTACTAGTTTGGAAGTAAAACTTTCTAATTCCTGCGAGGTGTTCCTGCTAATTGCTGAATTTTGCAATCAAATGACAATATCCCAATTTGTTTTTAACAACTCACTACTAAATTGTCATTCTATRTTGTTGATAGTTTATTGTATGTGCAGATACAGATTCAAATTTAAAGTAACTTCTCTAAGAGATCTCTGCTCGCATGAATTAGTTTTTGCTGTTGGAAACGTAGTGTGAACACCAGCTAGCATTACTGAACTGAGGCACTGTGACAAATCTTAATATTTGTAAAGCCATGTGGGTGCCAACATTTCATACATACTCGCATTTAAATTGTATTAGATGTTCAGTACAAAGTACATTAACTTGKGAATAGTGAAGGTTACTGTAGTGTCACAGTGTCTCCAAGTATGTCCAGATTTAACAAATGGAATACTTCACAGTTCAGATGTTGCAAGCTATGGTTTTCACTTTCTGGCTATGGGTTGTTTTGTAATAAGCTGAATATATCATTACCCCCATAATCTGAAATCTAATAATTTAAATCTGGCTTTTGACTACACATTTGCATTAATACTGTGTTTCTGTTAACTCAGTCTAAGCTCTCAATTATTTTTTGCAGCTGGGAGCTGCTTCATGCTTTTAAATAAAACTTCCTATGATAAATTGTGTTTCTTTTTGGGGGAATGAAAATATGCAAGTAACTTTTCTTTGTGTATGCCTTTTTTTTTTTTTTTTTTTGTGGGGCTAACTGAGCAATCTGGCTATTACTGTCTGCATCACTTCTTTCTTTTTCCCCTCTCTTCTCTTGTTTCCCCAAGTATAGGTTACTCTAATCTTAGCTTTGCACTGTGTTCCAGATGCGGCAGGCCAGAAGGCTGTCGAATCCTTGTATACAGAGGTATACATCAAGAACTGGTGAATGCAGCACGTATGTGGGCTCTCATGTAAACTTGCCTTCTTAACAGAGGGCTAGGACTAGAGACTAATTTGCACTATAAAAAACTAAAAATAATGCTACCTGTTGTCATTACCATTACTGAAAACTAACTCATAAATTATATCATTCACTTACAGGTTTGCACTGTTTTTTCTTACTTTTAAAATAATTGGAAATTAAAAATGGCAAAAACATGTATTTATACTTCAAAGCATACTATATATTTAAACGTAAGTTATGTGATGTCATTTTAATAGGAAAGTATTAAAACTGATTTGCATGAGAGTTCATATTTCCATTTTACTTTACATTTTTTTTGAAACTGCGCAAAAGCAAAATTAAATTTAAGCTACCCACAAACTAATACAGATGCGTGCACACAAAAAATGCACGTYGTAACTCTAGTAATTGGAAGGATAATATTGTAGCCTGGTTTGCATGGCTTATAAGTCTCTGCATGAAATTATTAGTTCAAACGTAGAAGCATTTTAATGTATAATCGGTACACTGTTCAAAGCAGTACACCTTAGGAGTAATACAGCAGCATAGTCTCTTAACTGTGAAGTTACAGTCAGTGTGGGTAGTAAAATCTGAGTATCCTTCAGTTCAATTTMGCAAAAAGTTTATTATAGAGATCTTGTCCTAATATCCCTTACTTTTGTCCTATTTGTTGAACTAAAATTATTAATAATAAGAAGAATAGTAGGTAAATCACTGAATCATATGTTCTCCTAAAGCAACTGTTTCTCTTAAAGTGGAGTATCAAGTCAGGTATGAAATAAGGCCATGTAAATCATGTGAAATACTTCACTGAAATTGAACACAAAACCGAAGTCCAAAAAAAGTTSCACAGCTCCTTCACCCAATAATATTAGTTAATTTATAAAAAGAAATACAGTAGTACTTGGCAGAATCCATTATGATTAAATTTATGAATTCATGTCATAGCATTCTAAAAGCAACTTGGAAAACTGCTGTGAAAAAATAAGTGTTTCATTTAGGATGTATATTTGCATCTTGGACACACATCTGTGATGGTTTTTTTGCTAACAAATGTGCTTGAAAAGTGACTTCATTTGTGTACACGCATGGGTTCGCAGATTTCTTCAGTTCATGTACTAACACTGGTGATGGCAGAAGTGGCAGCAGCTGCAGCTCCTCGTGCATGGAGTGAAGTGTTCACTGCATCATCGCACATCRTTTTGATCATGTCATTTAACACTGTATCCAGCATTGTTTTAGGTATCCCTAGGTATTTGAGACACCCTTACAGAACTGATAGATAGGATGCAGAACCTGAGGAATTTTTTGTTCTGGAGGTAGAGCTGTAGGTCAGGCAGAATATCCTAGGCCATCTAAAATGGCACTCTGTGCCTACACTTTAGACATGTAAATCATTCCTAGGTAGTCTGGGAACTTGTTTCTATCAGTAGGTAAATGGCGGAGGATTATTTTCACAGTATCAATCTATTAGAGTTATGTAAAGGTCAACGGAATGGCGGTTAACAATAATAAACACAAGAAAATAACTTGACAATTAGAAGGAATAGCTTAAAGATCAGTTTCTTTTCTAGGTCCCTTAACTTTGGAAATTGTTATACAGTCTTGATAGCATAAAATAGTTACTGTTTTTGTTTGGTCCCTGGAACAAACTGGGGAGATTGGTACCCCAAGAAGAGGGAACAGTAAAATGTGCATTACTTAAGGATTTAGGATAGGAGTGCCTGATGTATATGAATGTGTTTAAATACACTTTTCTCTTGCAAAGATGTCATTTTCAATGGCCTTTAAAGTGTGTATCTTCAAAAGGTTACTTAACATCTTAGTAAAATGAGAAGCTTCAATTTGCTGGACTATATTATAAAGTCTAAAGAGCTGCTGAGCTTGATTTGAGAAATTTAACTTCCTCAAATGAAGAAACTGATGTTGCTGTCACATACTGCTGTAAGCTCACATTTAATAATACACTGCCTTGAGAAAGCACCTGCCTCCTGCTGCTGTGGCTGATGCTTCGCTTCGTGTATTTTCTGTCTTGATTTTTTTTTTTTTTCTGAGAGTGAAATCTGAAACTGCATCTTTCCAACATGACGTCAATGACTTCATCTGACACACGCTCTTCTTTTCCAGGAGCATACCGAGTCTTCTTCCGAACCCAACCATGCTCTCCGTTCTGCCGTCCCAGCCCCAGCCACCTCACATTCCACAGCCGCTCACAGCTGCCCTCTGGTCCCAAACCCTCACGCCAAATACCCTGCCTTGGAGAAGCGAGGATTTCACGAATCTTTTACCAAGGCCAAGCCAGGGAGCTACAAGATCCAGGTTGTCGCTCCAAGAGAATCAGCTTCCAAAGTGACTGAACGGGGCCTCTCGGAACCCCAAAGTAAAAATGGCACTCAGGAACAGGATCCTGGCCTTGTGGATCTGGATGATGCAAGCCTTCCAGTTAGTGATGTGTAGTGATGGAAGTGTTTGGAGAATGATCCATTTGTTCGGTCCTCTAATTTCCTTGCTCGGACTTTTAACCAAAGAAAATGATAGGAAATGAGAACAAAAAAACGGAACACTGATTTTTTTTTTTTATATATATGTATGTGTGTGTTTCTGTGCACACATGTGTATATATAATGTGTTTGTATATTGCCTTTCAGGTCAGAAATGGACCTTACGCGTTTTCTCAAAGCCTGATAGTAAATCACATACTAGGGAGGGGCCAAACTGCACAATTTAAAAGGAAAAAAAAAAAAAAAAAAAAAAAAACCAAAATACAAAAAGGTACTTCTGCAAGTAAGCAAGGTACCAGCAACTTTTCATTCCTAATCTGGCAAATTGACTAAATTTACAACTAATGCTATATTGTGGAGAACTTATTGCGAACAAATGTGATTATTTAATTTCATTTTGAACTACAGTAAGATTGTAGGCATAGATGAGAATTGTTTCTCTCCATGACTTTCAGACACCAGGAAATGCACAAAATGTTTCTTCTGTTCTTTAGGATCAACAGTGTCAACTGATTTGTTACCAGAACAAGAATTCTGAACTCCCTTGGAATTCTAATTATGGTGCTGTAAAATTTCCACTAAAATAATATTTTGAATAGTCAGCCTATTTTTGATGCACTCCTAAAGGTGGGTTATAACTTTTTGCACATTTGGATTTTAATGGACTGCATGAAATGGTGTTTTGGAGGGGGGAGAAGAGAAATTGGACTTTYGAATTTGGACACTTCAGATCTTTTGAACTAAGTAGGGTTTATATTGTGTTACATTAGGCTTTGCAGCAATTATTTTTCTTAAATGTCTAAATGTATTGTTTGATTACTATTCTGAGAATGGTTTTCTTATCAGTGCTTTGTGAACAGTTCTTGTTTCTATATTGATCGGTGGAAGACCTCCTCGTTTAGTTTTGTCATTATTGGTACTGAACTGTTCATAGTCATGCARTTGTGGCCTGTAACTTTTGGTGCACTAATTATCTTAAGTGCCTGTGTTTTTTCTCACATTGTTGAAACACTTTTGGATTAGTTATGTACACGAACCATTCTTGATGGTTTTGAACATTGGCTTGGAGTTGCTCTGAATAGCATAGTTTGAAACAGCKATTTAAAATAGAAAACTTATGCTAGGGATACCAGTGTTCTGGTATTGCACCTACTAGCTGTGCAATATATGTTTTTAAAAAAATGAGTATTTGTTGTTTGTGTACACTGTTATGGGGCTTCAGTGATGCAAATGAAAAGAACCTTTACATTTCAAGTATTGGATTAGATTCAGTGCGTACTTTTCATCGTTTTTGAAAAATGTTTGCTTTAATCAAAACCCCACAAATATCTCATGCTGCTGCTTATTGTGATTCAGATTGTCCAGCTTTGCGATACTTTTTTTTGTCTACTGTAACCTAAGATACATATCATACAAGTCCATCTTCTCTCCAACTTCCAAACTGACTTCCTGCTTGAGAGATACGGATGGCTTTACCACAATAATTTGTTGATCCAAGGATAGAATAATTGGTGTCATATAAGAATGAAATATAATTTCAAAACCTTAAATTATATCAGCACCTTTTTTTATCCATAAGCTAACTAACCACTGTCTTAAGGCAGTGGTGTTTGTAAATTACTGGTTTTGTTTGACTCTTTAGATATATGTGAAAACTAGCACAGAATTGGAAGTTACTGTAAATGTCTGAACTAGTATTGTAGGTTTTAACTTCTATAAAGATAAAACAATAGCTCTTTAAAAGCTTATTTTTTCACAAGTACATTCTGTGTGGAAGACACTTTGCATTGAAATATTTTTACTGTAGTCTAACATCTGAAATCACTTCTGGTACAGCTTTCACACTGCACGTTCATTTTATTATATTTTGGTATTGGCAATTTTACACATTGGGTGGAGGTAAAGCAGCTCCGTTATGGGACTTATAAAAAGAGGAAAAAAAAGAAAAAAGAAAAAAGAAAAGAACTACTATTGTAGTTCAGTAGCATAGGGAAATATTTGTGGTTGGTAATTGTCAGGGTCTCCTATTTATCAGTACTTTTATAAATCTATGAAAATTGTTAAATTATTTTAGAAACAGTGCTGTAAATATGTCACATTTAAATTGTCAATAAATCAGTTTGGGTAACTTAAAATAACATCTGACTTGAGTTTCCTTGCACCATGTTAAACATTTTATCAGAAAAATATATTCCTTTTTAGCATATAAGAGGTCGGATTATCTCTTAGCCAGCTGTAATGTCTTTTTAATTCTTCAAATCTGATCAGGTTACRTAGCCTAAGTAAGAAATCGAACAGAATGAGCTGTTTTTCTTTTACYGTTCTYGGTTTCTTCTGTGGAATTTTTACATGTTATGCAAGGGAAGTCGATCAGGTTTCCTTTTAATCAATGGAAGGGAAGAGATGATGCATAGTAATGTCAGGTTAACCATTTGGAAACGCTCAGGCACCGTCTGAAAAGGAAAAGAACCACAACAAAATGTAACATGCATTTTTCTGGCATTATACTGTTGCATAACACAATCTCGCTCAGAAATGCCTTCCTGAAATAACGGCACGTATATGACATCTGGAAGCATCTGTACAGCAGACAGTATGATCACACTTGAGTGACTACATTTCTTTTTTCCCTTTTGTAAAGCGGCACAGTTAATCGGTCTGTCTCAACAGTATGCAAGCTTCAGATAAAAACGGTAATTGAATAAGATATTTTGTATAGGCTGTACACAGTTACCCAAATTCCAGTTTGACTGTGACATCTTCTGACTGAATTATTCCAGGTATGTACACATCTGCAGTTACCCTCATATCAAAATGCGCATGCAATTGCCCCCACCATTTTACTCCGTAACATACCGCTTCTAGAGGAGTCACTGCACTGGGTCTCTTGAAGCTTCTGTTTTTAACCATTGCACCACAGGCCAGAGTTGGCATGAAATGTGTATATAAATTGTACCTTTGGTTAGCCCATCTCCATTTAAACTAGGCATTTTCAGCTTTATCGTAACGTCACTAAGTTCCAAAAGCAGCTTGGCTGCAGCAGTACGGAGTTGATGTTTCAGTAAGGTCGTTGGTATACCAGGTCAGATACTAAACAGACGCACCCAGTCTATTAACACAYGGCTCTGTGGCTGGTGGCACTGCCACAATTTTGGGTTTTTCCATAATGGGATGGCCCACACGGCACCAGGCTTGCTGGCATCAGATGGGATTCACCTTTCTCAAAGGGGRAAGAGGGTCTTTGCTCACGAGCTAGCGGGGCTCACTGACWGAGCTTTAAACTAGACTTGAAGGGGGAGGGGGATAATATCAGGCCTGCCTGTGACAAGCTGTGGGATGGCATGCCAGGGTTAGARGGACAGGGTGCTAGCGAGGGCCCTCAGCCTGTTCCTCTGAGATGTGCTGGCTGCACTGGAGCACGCTTGAAGTCTTACGGAGATGAGCCGAGGGCTCCGGAGGTAATGGGAGCCAACAGGCTGTCCAGGAGGGACAGGCGAGGAAGGAGGGGTGGAGGGCTTGCCCTCTACATCAGGAAATGGATCGAGTGTGAAGAGCTGTYTCTGAAGAATAGCCAAGAGCAGGTTGAAACATTATGGGTAAGAATTAGGGAGGGAGGCAACAAAGGGGACCTTGTGGTTGGTGTCTACCACAGGCCGCCCGATCAAGGGGAGCTTATTGATGAAGCCGCCTTATTCCAGCTACAGGAGGCATCGCGCTCGCAGGCTCTCATCCCGCTGGGGGATTTCAACCGCCCCGACATCTGCTGGAAAAGTAGCACGGCAAGCTGTAGGCAATCCAGGAGACTCCTGGAGTGCATCGAGGACAACTTCTTACGCCAGGTAATAGACAGCCCTGCCAGAGGGGRTGCRGTACTGGACTTGATGGTCACCAACGCAAGTGAGGTAATCGGTGATGTCAAGATTGGAGGCAGCCTGGGCTGCAGTGATCACGCACTGCTGGAGYTCACAGTCCTGAGGGATATGGGTCAGGCAAAGAGTAAAGTCAGGACCCTGAATTTTAGGAAAGCAAACTTCCAGCTGTTCAAGGAATTAGTCAATAGGACCCCCTGGGAAACTGGCCTAGGGGACAAGGGAGTAGAACAGAGCTGGCAGATCTTCAAGGACRCTTTCCATAGAGTGCAAGAGCTCTTGATCCCCATGCATAAGAAAGCAGGAAGGGAAAGCAAGAGACCAGCACAGCTGAGTCAAGACCTGCTGGTCAAACTAAAGGGCAACCCCTGGTATCAGTACAGGCTGGGGGATGAAGGGGTTGAGARCAGCCCTGACGAGAAGGACTTGGGGGTACYGGTGGAYGAAAAGCTGGACATGAGCCAGCAATGTGCRCTYRCAGCCCAGAAGGCCAACCGTATSCTGGGCTGCATCCAAAGCAGCGTGGCCAGCAGGTCGAGGGAGGGGATTCTGCCCCTCTGCTCTGCTCTGGTGAGACCCCACCTGTGGTCCTGCATCCAGCTCTGGGGCCCTCAGCACAAGGCAGACATGGACCTGTTGGAGTGGGTCCAGAGGAGGGCCACAAAAATGATCAGGGGGATGGAACGCCTCTCCTATGAAGGAAGGCTGAGAGAGTTGGGGTTGTTCCGCCTGGAGAAGAGAAGGCTCCAGGGAGACCTTACTGCAGCCTTTCGGTACTTAAAGGGGGCTTATAAGAAAGATGAGGACAGACTTTTTAGCAGGGCCTGTTGTGACAGGACAAGGGGGAATGGTTTTAAACTAAAAGAGGGTAGATTTAGGCTAGATSTAAGGAAGAAATTTTTTACGTTGAGGGTGGTGAAACACTGGCACAGGTTGCCCRGAGAGGTGGTAGATGCCCCATCCCTGGGAACATTCAAGGTCAGGTTGGACRGGGCTCTGAGCAACCTGACCTAGTTGAAGATGTCCCTGCCCACAGCAGGGGGTTGGACTAGATGGCCTTTAATCCCTTCCAACCCAAACCATTCTATGATTCTAGTCCATGTACAGCAATACAGTTTATTCTTCCTAGTAGTAAATGTCAGAATAAAATGCAATTACTGGCTGCAACTCAAACTCAGTTAAAGGAGCTGATAAGATAGATAGTTCATCTATCTTATCGCATGCATCTCTGCTGTTTAGCTTTCAACTTACCCCCYAATTATTTCATAAAAATCTTAAGTTATTGTTCACAGCCCGTTGAGACCTGAACTGTGGTCCCTGAAATGACTTCRATGCTCTGTCTTACTACGTGCCATCTTGCACATTTTCATTTGCTATGTACTTGCTGTTGCCCCTTTACTGAAGAGGGAATTGAATTAYTCTTTATGGTTATAGATTTAAACCCACCATATTACAATAAGAAATTTGCAGAAATTTAACTGCTAAACCTGCAATCCATGTGCCTGAAGGTAACTGCCAAAGGGTAATGGTCCAGAATACGGTTTAATAAACTGGCATATGYCTTAACCTCACGGAGTAACAGGATGTCAGCACCACCTAGAGGTCATGCTCTAGCTTTAAAATTTGTCCGAGTCAGGCATTTACTTTTTAAGTATATTTCTGAATCTTAAAAATTAATTTTGAAACTCCAGTTATTAAGTCCCTGGACTACTCACAGTTTTTTAAAAATTTTGCTCCTTGTAAGCTTTSAATAGCAATGGCAGCAATTTGATGACAAAACAAAATTGCCCTTTCTCCCTGCTGTTCTTGTTTATGATACCAGTTTACTCCTGAGGAAGCTATGTTGTTATACAAAAAAAGTGAATAATCTGTTAACTTGTCCAGTGAATAATGAAAGTGTGAGGCTTCTCRTGATGCTACTGACTGTGGAAAGCAATTACAAGTAATCAGAGTATAATAAAAAATAGTTGAAAGAGAATAAATTGAAGAAGTGACACTTTGGAGAATCTGCTTTTTCATCCTACAAAGTAGCAAAACTCAAACCACAGCACGAGTTAAATCTATCAATGATAAAGAACTGGTGTTTTCTTATGATAAACCAGTACAAGAGAAACCTATTGCTAATAGCTAGATACTCACTCTGATAAGAGTAGCCTTTTTTGAATGAAAAGCAAGTATGTGTTAGGTGATTGTATAAAATGTGCATGCTCAAAACATTATTTATTGCTTGAAAGACGTGTGTGTCTAGCAGCGTAAGGCAGTAACTTTCTGTACTAAAAGGCCTTGAGCTGAGCTAGTTGACTTTCAAAAACTGCAGTTGAACTCCGGAAYGTATCTGGGAAACTGGTTATCCAGAACGATGCAGCTGGTCAGAAGGACCTTTAAAATGTCTCGTCCGAGTACAACCTCTTCAACTGCAAAGGAAGCGTCTCTGCTGCTTTTGGTAGGCAAAGTAATGTGACACAAAGATACGAGTTTGGAGGTAGACCAGAGTAATTGAGGCTACAGATTGAAGGAGGGGACCTAACCAGTTTGAAACTTCATTCTTTACTAACTGAGCTGCCATTTTAGTAATTTTATGTTTTGACTTTGAGGTTTTGCAGTTGCATATATAGGTTAAGAAGTCAAAATTCTGTACAGAAACGAGTTAAAAGTGCATGTGGCATCACAGAGTACCTCCTGTCATAAAAACGGCTGCATTAGTAGAAAATTTTTATATTCAAAGGCTAATTTTTTTAGGCTTTATAGGAAGTCTATATTATAATGTATGAAGAAATTAGTGAGCACACGGAAAAGGTGCACTCTGAAGATGTGGGACAGAAATATTACTGTCCTTGTAAAGATTTCACGTTAATTTGAGGTGGGAGAGAGAGAAGAAAGAAGGGGTAATTTGGACAGGGCATTTTTAGTCTAAAAGTTAAAATGAAATAAAAAAATCGAAGCCCTCTGTGCTATGTATAGTTTTACCTTTATGTATAGTTTTACCTTTTATCAGTTTTACTTAATGTCTTAATATTCATCTGTGTTTTGGAACACAACCTATGTAACTATTTGATGTTCCAAGCCAGTAAGCTGCTRAAGTACTTCTGAGATCTTCCATTGAAGTAATGAAGGTTACTCTCTGGAGAAGTTAAGTGTGAATCCTACTCTGTAACTGAATCGTGTCCCACATGTCTGCCTTGGTTTTTTACTTCAGATTTTCTGTGCAACCTCTCTGAGAAAAAGAAACTGGTACTCATGTGTAAAGGCACTCTGTAATGGTGTAGTAGTAGTGGAATATTGCTCTTCGAAGTGGTACCTTAGACACTGTAATTAGGGATTTGCATTTAAAATGACTGTCGGCACTGTAAATTTGCGTATCAATATGCATAGTGAACACACCTTTTAAGAATTCAAACCACTCTGTTGCACTACATTCCTATTGCCCCCATTCTCCTAATGATAACTGAGCACAYCAGGACACCTAAGTAATGTCTGTTCTCAACAGGTGGGTGTCAACTGCATGTTTTCATAGCAGCACATTTGTTTTCTGTAAGTTAAGTTAATTACGAAATTCAGTGCTTGTTTTACAGTCCCAGCCTGCAGTGTAATRCTTGCGCTCCTAGTTGTAGGATTGCCCTCTGACATCAAGGAAAAACCACRTGTACACAAACACATATTTAATTTGTTCAGATTAGCAATTGCTTCTTGGGGCAGGTTGCTTGGTTTCATTTCAGGCTTTACAAGAGGCACCCTGATCGTTCATTTATTTTGTAAATTATGCCAACAGCTCTGCTTGTCATGCACCAGGGCTGGGTTCGCATCTGGAAAAGAATATGTAGTTTTAAATTCCCTGGTTTGCAGCCATTCTCTGTCAAAGTAATGGCATTTTTTCTGTATGTAGCAATGAATCCAGCATACGTTTTTAAAAAGGTTAGGGTCTTTTTATTTAAAAAAAAAAAGTAAATCTTTGTTTAACAAAGAGAATTCCTACAAAGTAGAGAAGTCCTGGGTTTTTTTGGGGTGGGGGTAGGGTACCTGTACGTCCTGGCCAAAAGTATGCAGGACAGCATACTTCTCCACAGGAAATCTAGGAGAAAGCCATTAACGAATGAAGCAAAATGATAATGCAGACATAATAAACCTAGAAAAGCTTTCTGCAAAGTCCAAGCCGCTTAAGTTTGCTCAGAATATAGGCATTCTGCCCATCTCAAACTCCCCCCATCCTCTTTTCCGGCCAGGATCCTTCCAGCCCCAGACTCTAAYGTTAACCCCTTTCTCTCCTGCCAAATTGTTTCATCCTTTACTTGCTCCTTGCTTCCCACCCTTCCCATGTGTGCCCAGATGCCCACTCCAAAGCCACCTCCTTGGCCCCCACCTGCAGCAAGTGCTGCTGGCTTCTCTCGCTGCCTCCTTCGCCCAGGAGGCCACCGGAGGTAGCAGCTCTTACCACAGGGGGTTCCGCTGCTTTCYGAAACGCAGATTTCAAAGGCAGTAAATGGTACATCTTGGGTAACATGGCAACATCTTCACGGGCATCCAGGAACACTTGCGTTCCTCATAGGTAATATAAAGCGTACCGTCGTACCGCAGGCAAGGCCGATCTCTTCTCTGAGCGGGGCTGAGCCTGGATGTGGGGGCAGATTCTGGATCCCTGACAGCAATATTAAAACTTTCATTCCTTTAAAAGAATTTGTAGTATGTGATCTCTAGATGGAGCCTCCTATCGTCGAGTTCTATTTGAAAAGTAGGAGATGAAGTATTTTACTAGTGAAGTCTCTCAAGTGTAAGTATTTTTCAGACCACATTTTCAGCCTCTGTGAGTATTGATAAATGTCTTCTGGCTTGGACAGCCGTTTTGTGTGAAAATGTTATGATGGGGGAGAAATAATAATTTCTGGGTTTATAGCACCTTTCAGGTGTAAGGCACTTCTGCACAGATTAGATAGGTAATTAACAAAYGTATTTTTCAGTAAACTAAGTTATTAAACTCCCCAAAGACTTATCTCAGTTATTCTGGAAAGCAGGATTTTTKGGGGTTTTTTGTTTTTGTTTTTTKTTTTCCAGTTCTGTGTGCACCCSTGTGAAACCTATAAAATTCATATTATAAAATATTATATTTTTAATACTCAATTGAAGATTCACATCCTTACCTGGTTTAAGAAACGAAAAGCATTAACAGCAGAAGGTCCTCAATACTAGTCCACTTAGTTGTAAGTGAACTGCTAACGGTTTTCACCTAAGACCTTGGGATATATTTTATTTCCTCTGTGGTGTTTAACCCTTGACTGGCTATCAACAAATGTGCCCTTTTCTGTGCCATTTATTTAAGAAAAAATATTGGCTAGTGTATTACAAGTCTTTAGTAGTCTGTAAAAGAGCTTGAAGCTGATAGTGCTGGCTGAATTGTGCAAAAAAATAGAATCGTACATCATGGAAAAGATAAATATACACAGCTGGTGTTTCAAACTTTTGTCTGACAACACTATAAACTTGCAGTAGTCCTTGAAGTAGTTAAATATTTAGCTTAAGATTTGCAAACTTCGTAAGGTGAACAGTTAAGTAAACACGTTGTACTTTCATTGCTTAATTAATCCTTTCTTGAGGTAAGGATGCCCTCACTTTACTTAGGTTTTGAACTAGGGTATTGACTTACTGAATTATAACCATTCCAAGTGGGTTTCTGTCAACAGGGCTTTTGTTAATGTATTCTGAGCCTCTCTTCATGCCTTGCCTTTGCTCCCTAGAATGACCGATATCAAAGGATACCAAGCTAAAAAAGACACAAACATCCACGGAGAGAAGATGACTGAACAAGGAGTTTTCCCACTGCATGTAATTTTTTCCCTACCTACGGAGATAAGGCTCCAACGGCTTCAAACAGTAAGTTATCTGGCAAAGGCAATGTGATAGAAAAGCAGATAGCTTTTCTGGGCGGGGTAAGACTAAATGCCACACTAATTCACTGGTCTTTGAATATTTTGCTCCTGCTTCCAAATAGGAGCTTATAAGATCTTTTCTGAACTTCTGAACCTGTATTTCTTTTTTTTTTTAACTAAAAACTGCTCATCTTTCCTTAAAGACTTGTCTTTATTTAAAAGTARAGGGAAAAACAAAACAAAATCAAAAAACCCAAAACAAACCCTGAAGCTTATTAAAAGTAGCCAATAAGTAATGGATAAATAAATAATAATTTGGAAACACTTTACCATGATATCTATCCATATTTTTATATATATATGTTTATATATATATATACATACATTTAAAAATATTTAAACTTACAAACATTTTCAAAGTTTTTCTTAGACTTTTTAACACTGTAATGATTTTAATATTAATGAAGTTTTGCTGTGAATTTTTCCAATTACTACTTTGCTACTTTGGCCACTTCTGAAATCAAGTAATTCTCCTGAAATCTCTTTTCTTGCACAGCATAGAAGTTATTGGAAAACAGCAGATGTAAGAGGCTCGTACTGGACTTTTTATTGGGAACRTTGGCGTCTACGTGGTTTCCCACCTTCAGGTACTAACCAAGCAGTTAAGTAAGTTTTGCACATTTGGKTTTGTGGTCATGGTTTGATAAGATTTTATAATGTTCCCTGGAACAATTAGGTTTGAATTCTGACACTTGGGATGCTGCTTCCACCTGCTCAGGTGGCTCCTTGTTAAAGGTTATTCCACTTTTCGTAGGAGAAAAGACTTTGTATTCTTTTGTATTAATGTAGTTGCCGGTCTCCTCAATTTCTTAGTCGCAGCTCATCTAACATTTAACAGCATTTCATCTTACCTAATGGTTTGTAAAATTCRTTAGGTCCTTGGTTACCAGGTGCCTGATAAAGATACACTTAAATAATTACAGATCGGTAGCCTGTTCAAAAGTTTAATTGGCTTGTAATTAAAAGATTGGCTGTGCTCAATTTCYAGCTATTAGTTCTTGTTATACCTTTCCCTACTTGCTTTGGAAATKATGTTTTTTTCCCTTGGAAGGTATTTGTGTGTAATTAAACTGCCTTTCAAACCACCCTGTATGAGCTAAAAGAGCATATGGTGAAGAGGCCTCTGTCCATGGGTTCCGGCGGTTGCACAGCTGCCAGATGAATTGGATCAGCCCGCTTGTGGGATGATGGAAGACCAGGGTTGTTTGTTTTTTTTTTTTTTTCCTTTCAGTTGATTAACCTTCTGCTAATTACTAGTATCCACCTTACCCTGAGGCCCTGAGAACCTCAGGTGAAGCGAGAGGGCGAGCAGAAGCGACCCGGGAGCAGCCTTCCTCCCATTCCCGGTGCCTTTAGGAACCAGAGGCGCGGGCCAGCGCCTCCCAGCTCCTTCCCGAGCCGGGAATGTCTCAGTACTCGGCATTCCCGGCGGGATGCCTGACATTTGCATGCATTTGCATCTATCGCTTTACTTTTTCTACCAGGGGGGTAGAATGCCCTCCGCATCTGCTCTTCCATCCATCATCTTATCAGCTAGAAATGTAACCGACGCTTACTTTAGATTGCCGTTCCCGTAATTCCTGAAGTGGGGAAGAGCGTTCAACTCCACCCCTCACCTTGTCGGCAGGAGCATGTTATCAGCCGCCCTTCTKCATTCGTCTGTCGGGTTTTTGGTGCTGCAGCGCGGCCGCGCCTTTCGACGCCAAGTTTAACGGTAACGGACCGTTTCAGTTTGCCCCCAAAAAGACAAGGCGG